>QWTY01006102.1:14341-32451 GCA_008033365.1 Pseudorectes ferrugineus | reverse complement strand
TGGCCAACAGTAATGTTATTTTCCTTAAAACAAACTTACTAGATTTTAGTTTCCTGAATGTTTATTGTTGCTTTTGAACTCTCATAATGCTTCACATTTGAGTGTTCTGTCACTTTTTTCATTCTTTTATTGCATATTTATTAAAGAACCTTTTTTCTATTTGGGGTTTTCTTCAGCCTCCTTGCAGCCTGTTATATGTGACTCTAGTTCTTGCATATAAAGAGGTGGTGAACAACTGCTACTTCATCACCTTCTCCAGGCCACTCAAGTTACTTTGATCCTTCATCACAACTTTTTAAAGTAATAATTGTTAGAGTTGACAATTTAAAATATTTTTTGTTAGTTAATGAAAGAGAGTGGGGCTTTTTTTTATGCTTAATGGCTTCTGTGTGTTGGTTAGGGCTACGTGCTGAGTTCTTGGAGCCCTCTGTGGGGTTTGAAGTAAAGTAGTTCTCTTGTTATGAGAAGAGGGTGGTGTCCATGCGTTCATATAAACACAGTAATTACACGATTGCTGCAGGGGTGTGTAGAGATGCATTTTCTTTGTTTTGATTTGTCTATTTTTACCACTCCAAGGTAGTACCTTTGATCTGTTTTTGTGGTTTGTGTTGCACCCAGGAAGCAGCCAGCACTCTGTTCTCCAGGGTGAGCTTTACCTGTGCTGCTCCTAGGAGAGAGGTACGTCATCTACATAGCAAGCACCCCTTTTTTCTTAATGCAGTGCTGCTGCTTATATGGTCAGATAACTCATATTTCAAAGGGCAACACACTATGGTTCGTTTCCATCTACTTTGCATTGTGCATGTTTTGCTTTGCATCTGCCTTAATGTAATTTGCTTTACATTTGCCTTAATGTGTTGGTTGTAAGAGAGGCAGGCGTCCCTCTTTATGCAATTATGGCTTATCTTTTGGGATAGTAAACCTGCTGTGGGACAGGGTGGTTCTGAGGGCTGGTAGAGATGCACTGAAACCTCCCTTACAGGATAAGCTGTCCTTTCTAGCTGACATTGACATAGCTCACACAAGATCCTGCCTTAATAAACTGCACATTAGCCAGCAGTGATAGCAGAAAGGTCAGTGCTACGTGTGGGCCTCTTCCTGACCGATACCCTGATTCTCTCTCCTGCCTGGTGTGTTTGGACAGTGTTGATACAAACTTCACAATCTGCTCAGAATTCCTCTCTGAAGCGTGAACTTCAGTCACCTGTCGGTGACTCGATCTGGCTGGGTTTGTAAGAATAGATAACAGGCAAATAGATATAAAAAAAGAATGGGTTTCATGAAACCTTGTAACAGATGATGATGGTTTATTTGAGAAGAATAGCAGGCAAAATAGGAAAGGGTAAAAACACACTGAGAAAAGGGAATGCATGTCTACAATTAATTAAAACAGACCTCAGCAGTTCTCATAGCTGTCTTCCTCATCCTGTGATACTTCTCTGTTCATAACAGATTGCCTCTGACAAGGAGATAGTGTGTTATTTCATAGATAAACTCTTCTTTCAAAATTTAAAGTATGTATTTTTAAGGATTTTTTGTTTTTGGCTTTTTTAAAATTTTTTAATGTGGTCATGATGGATAAGGTGCCGTGGCCCCGGTTCACCAAAGCACTTAAGCATGGGCTGAAGAGCCCTGGTGAACAAATGGCTGATAAGGGAAGTTCTTTAGCTGTCTGATTAAAAAATTCATTTTTCCTTTTTATGGTATTCCATCTTCCTGCCAATTGCCATGGTTTTTGCACTAATATTCAATATAACATGGTAGGATTAGAAGAATAGCTGTTTGGGCTGGTTTTGCAGAACATAGTTTGGAAGAAATTAGTGCCACTGAGCTGCAGAACGATGCACTTTCCTTCTCAGTTTGCTTGTGTTTAACAGTTTGAAAATTGGTCATTGGGCCCTCAGGATACATGTATATATTTACTCTGCTAATTTTGGGACAGCCACATTGTTAGAGCACAGTTGGTCTTTACCACCTAGGTGGAACACGCTGTATTCAGCAGGGCTTCTGAGCTCTATCCTTCTCGGGTTTTAGGATGTCATGCCTTGGTGACCAGATTGAGAGGATCTTCATTTGCCTTTCACAATGAATTTATGGCCTTCGGCCAAATTAAGTTCTCCTGATGCAATATGTGCATGGGCGTGGAAGCACAGATAGAAGTTCTGGCTTCCCTGTAATGGGATAATGGAAAGTCTGTAGGGAATGGGACAATAATTTCCCCATTATGAATGGGCCTAAGAAATGAGTTTTCAGTTCCACTAATGTAAGTCTTCTCTATGCCCACTCAATTTACTGTCTGCTGTGCCTCTGGGTCTGCTCTAAGAAATGCTTCTGCACATGTCTAGACTGATTAAGATTCATATAAATAGATGCTTTCTATATGAAATGCATTTTGGCACTGTATTGACATTGGAATATATTATATATTATATTTAACAGTTGAACAAATTTAAATAAAGTGATGGCTCATATTTACAAGGTGATAAAATGAACATAATTGGGTTAATAACTTAATCTGGCAGCCTGGAATTAGATTACACATACCTGTATGCACAAAATTTGATTAGAGAAAATCAGATTTTCCATTCCACTTGCTGCTTTTGTGACCTTTGGTTATTCCATATAATTGCCTAGAAGGAGCCAGTTCAGACCAGCCACTCCAAACCTGATGGTGTCACTCATTCCAACCCCGATTGCTTTTTGTCTGTACTGTTTTCTTACTAAAGGACAACATTTGTTTTCCTTTAATATTGCTAAATAAACTTCCTGTAGAAATGTCAGTAACAAAAAGAGGGGTTTAGTACTGCTTTGGCAGATGGCTCTCACAATTATTTCCTGGCAGAAACAAATCAAATTGGCTGAGATGAATTTTGGGGATACTAGCAGTGGTTAGTTTGGCTTCCTAGAATTTGCTGTGTGAACTTACTTTGCTTATCAGTCTTTGGTTTGCTCTTTTTTTTGTTGTTTGTTTGTTTGGTGGGTTTGGTTATTTTTGGTTTTTTGGGGTTTTTTTAATGTGTTTAAAGTCAGTTTTCCATTGCAAAAAGCCCCACAGTGGAGTTGATTGCAGACACTTGCTCAGTCACTGAGCCATCAGCAACTTCTGTCACCAGGAATTCAGGAACAGAACAAAACCTACCAGAACCTACTCCTGGACACACTAAAATTACTAGCACTGCTTCCTTGCCTGACTAGAAGCTGCAGTAAGATCACACTCTGCTTCAAATAAATACGTCCATTGACAGAAAATATTAAATGCGATAATAAAGCACAGTTGTTGATTCTTGTGCATAGACTCATAGGCAATGGTCACTACGTGTTTTGTATCACTAACCATCGCTGACCTGCATATTACTAGTTGTGTTGATGTGCCTCCACCACATTCTGCTTTGTAGCCACTCCTTTTCCCTCTTAAAAAATTAAAATACTGCCCTGGGACCACCAGGTTATATCTGTGAGATGTGCTCATGATATGGCATAGTAAATGGATTTTAATTGATTTATTACCCTTTCAGGTTGGAACGCTTATATACAACTAATTTAAATGTTGACAGCAGATGAAAAGCTTAAATACCAATTGCTGTTCCAAGAGAAAAGTTGTTTTAAATTAATCACTTAAAATTCAAATTTAATATAGTCAAGTTTAGCAATTGAGTACACTATTTAAATAGAGCATCAAATTAATAGATCTGGAAGTCTCTAATGTTCAAATGAACAAATTAAGGCATCAATGCTCATTATTTAGCCTTTTAAGGATGAACTAATGTCAAAGCTGAAGGAAGGCTGGCAAAAGTTACTTTTTTCTAGGACATGTTCATCAGTCCTTTGTTTTATTGTCAGGAGGTGCAGTAGCCCTTCCTCTGCGTGATGGATTATATTTTCAGTGGTGTGTGCTTGGATGTGTCACGGTGGTGTGTATCGTCCAGGTGCTATGTGAAGTTGATCCCCATGCCTTGACATGCACACAATGAAGGTTATATGAAAAGTTCAGCTTATGTTCTAATATGGGTGAACTGTTTCCTTCTGTTCCAGATGTTTATCTGCCTGTGGGCATGTTATTAGCAATTTTATTCAGTAGAATCTGCAACAGTAAAATTCTGTGGTAATGTTCACTTCTGGTTATACTTTTTAAATTGCTTTTTCTTGCTTCCTGTTGCTGTGCAAACTTCATGTGTGTGTATCTCCTATGATAAAACAGGTTTGCATTGATTACGGCATCCTTGAAAGTTCAGTCCAATTTGTAGTAAATATTTTTATTGTGCTTGTTAACAGATAGTATATATTCTTGGTATTATAGTATTATGTTTGTCATTGTAACACCTACAAGGGAATGCAGATGAAATTAATCTTCAAACATCTTCTTCATGACATATCTAAATTCCTTTTCCTGTACAGGTTTGTATTCCTAGTATAGTGTCTTTCCTAGTATAGTGTCTTTCTCAGATGCCCTTCTTTCAAGAAATGATTCATGGGCTCTTGACCAATGTATGATTGCAGCTAAAAAGCTGAACCAAATGTTACCTTGTCTAAGGCATGGACTGTGACTGTGCAGAAGAGAATGTAAGACAATATTAGTTGAGTGTTTGCACTTTGGATGCTTCTAGACATGTTTTCTCAGAGAAAACCTGTCACAGAACATAAAATAATCCATATTTAAGTGGTGAAAATAATTTAGGGGCACAGAAAGAATTGGTCTTTTTTTACAGAAAGACCCAAAAGATGATTTTCCCTGTAGAGGAAGGCGTAGAAAGCATCAAATAGTTGTTACATACAACAGCACAGAGGGGAAAACTTGGTTTGTTTATGGTGCATGAAGAAAATGGGAGAGGTTTAATGAAACTGAACAAGCCACAGAAATCAACAGCTGACATAAAAAATGTGTAATGTTTGATTACTTACAGCTCTAAAATATTAACCCAAGTCTTTAAAAGAAGTAAAAGCAAAAGGTGGAAGGTGAGGTGCTGGGATTAGACCTTTGCAGGTCAATACTTACACGTGAAGGGAAAAGCCTCTCAAGTTACTTGGTGTTCAGTCAAATGAATGAAACCGGGTTTCCTCTGGGGATGTGTCCTTTGTCACCTGAATATCCCCAGTGAATTAACAGCAGCTCCTTTTCTTTCTCCTGCCCTGGACTGCACAGGAGACCCTTACTTCTGCTGGGTCAAAAGGCTTTGGCTTGGGTGAGGCATGATTTGGCTGATCGGCCTGTAAGTGTGATGTGATGGATTGTCCGGGTGCTGCCAAACGGGATGTATAGCTGCAGGCAATGGCATGTCTCTCCCTCAGCAGATGAAGGAATGTAGGTGTTTCTTTAGGTCTGTCAGCCGGTGTTCATGATACTCTGGGAGTTTAATTGTCTCAAAGACTTTCATGCCCTTTCATTTTAGTTTTGATGAAGTTGGCCGAAAGGTTCAAAAGTCACGTTTTGGTGATGGAAGAAGGGAAACTGTCATGGCCAGAGCAGTCACATAAGCCTTTTTGCTACGTGAAACTAGATCTAAATGAGAAAAACTGGGTTTTGGAAGTAATTTAAATAAGCCTGCTTCAGGGCAAAAGACGAAGCTGGATTACGTTCACAAAGCGGAGAAGACGTTTATCTTTAAGCATAATTTTATCCTTTAACTGTGTCCATCTGGTTTTCTTATATCTTCCTTGGAAACATTTGGTATTGGCCACAGTTGGTGAAATTATACTGAAGAAGTTGAATCATGATCTTGTCTGGCAATTCCTAGACTGCTAAGTCTACCACGCTATCCTCATTACCCTGATTAATACAGCTTGCAAATATTCTTCTTTTACTAAGTAATTTGATTATATGTGCTGATAATTTAAGACATTTTTATTCCTTCCAGAATTTTAAACCCAACTTCTCTTGCATTTGAGAGCTGGAGTGGCTTGTGAAGGGATAAGAAAGTGCTACCTTGCTATCTTCCTTCTTAAACGTGCCTGAAGAGCAAACGGGAACAGCCATCCCTGACTTTTGAGCGTAGCATATGTTCTGTGCTGATCCAGCTCTCTACTCTTATAAAAAAAGGGGAGAGCTAAAAGAGATGCTGACAGACCAGTATAGTTTTTGTGGTGTGTGATATGTGCCAAATTTCCACTGATCCAACAAAGCCATCTGGTTTCACATTTATCAAAGGTCAGTACTTATGCATTCTAGCAGCACAGCTGAATTGATTCACTGACATGAAGGTAATTATGAGCTCGGGTCAGAGTCAGGATGGAGGTATAGCAGTGAAAAATTCTGTCTTGTTATGTCAATCCTTTAGACTGTCTAGACTGTGTTAAACCGAAGTGTTGTTAAATTCTGTCTTTTCTTCAGGATATATGGACTTTGGTGTCCACCAAACCACCAAACTTTTGAGAGAAGATAATTGACTTATTAGAAATATCCATATAATATGAGGGGTTTTTTTAAGCAAAACTCCTAGAAATTAAAATAAAAAACTGGGAAACGTTAAACGTGATATTGGAAAGGGAAGGATTGAAGGATCTGGTAGATGTCTTTCTGACACAAAACCCACAAGCAGCTCTTGATTTGGGACCTCATTTTAATGGTTCCAAGCATATAGATTGTATAATTACATTTGTCTCTTAAAATTCATTGGTACAACTAATTTTCAGGATCTTTATGAAACAACATTTATTTCGGTTAAATTTTCATTTCTCCTCCTATAAAAGCAGCAGAAACAGAGCAGAGTTTTGCTCCTCTGGTTCACACATTTGTCTCTAGTTAGCCTAGAATTTGAAGCACTAGAATCTTTTTATGCTTAGTCTAAACTATGAGGTTATGTGGTTTAGAAGCATCACAGCCATATGACAATCACTGCGTAAAAACAGAGATATTGTAGCTTCAGAGTGAAACGTGCTTTAAGACTTGAAGTGATATACTTATATCCAGAAAGGATCTACCATCCTTGTGTGAGAGGTTGAACCAAGAGGATCAGAAGTTCCTTGATAGTATTATATTTTTATTCACTGATATTATTCCGTGATATTACTCTGTTGATAGCATTTTCATTTTACAGATGAAGAATGGAAAGCAGGTTCATCCTCCTGGATCTAACATAGAGGTGAAATGCAGCATATTGGTGACCACTATGTGACATCATTTATTCCAGTGCCAAGCAAACTAGATTAGTTTCTTCTATCCTCTCCTCAGAAAATCTCCTGTCCCAGTGTGCCCATCAAACCTCAGTTAAGTGCTTTGTAGAAGGTATTTTCCCCCATAACACAGGGTTTTTCTAGGAGTCTTTAAAGAATAAGGTCCAAAATCCATTAATTTGCTCTTAAGCTTGAATAAGCATGACATGTCCCACTTCTGCTCCTTCAGGAGGAAGGGAGTGAGAATTGTGACATATAAATCTTTACTGTAATTCTTAAAGCCAGGAAAGAAAGATCTTTTTTTCTTTATTGTTTCTCATCATCATCTTCTGAAGAAAAAGCTTTTATGGTCTTGAAATTCATGAAGAACTATTCCTCCATCCCAACTTGAACTCTTCTAAGGAGAACAACCTTTGCTAAGTCATCAGCATCCAAATTCTTCCCTTTCAACAAGAAAGCATTCAGAGGTATTGATTACTTTTCTTCGTTTCTTTTTCCTCTGATATGCTCTAGTAAGAAAAGTTAAATCTGTTGCTAAGGCTCCTGTTTCCTCAGCAGATTCTGCTGCTTACTGTGGAAACGTACCAAGCCTGCTTGAGCCCAAGAATGTTTTGAAAGACAAACACATAGCAGGTAACCCATTTTTGTCCTTTTCATTGTAAAATACTCTCCATCCCTCTGATTAAAGTTTTCATTTTGGCACAGAATTTGCCAGCTGACAACACTCACTTGCCACACTTCAATTACTCTTTTAGAAAACATTTTACGGGTTGGAAGATGTCTGTATAAAGCTCCACCAGTCAGAGTGGAAGTTTTGCTATTGACTTTAGCGAGGTCAGGATTGCATTTTTTAGCACTGTTAAGTGGAAAGACAGAAACCCTTCCTGTCCGTAACCATCAGCTGTGGAAGTGCACTGGAATTATTGCTAGAACTTTAATGGCCCAATAAATCAAAGTGGTTCAAGCTATTGAGGGCAGCCTAAGATACTGCCAGGGTACAAACCAGGGTATCATGATTCCTTTCACTGTTTTTCAACATTTATTTCTTCTCCCCTTACAACTCACTGTCTCCCACTTTTGTGGGGAGGCAGAGAGGCAAAGAGGGGGAAGAAGGAAGCCAAACCTGCACTGCAAAGTTAAAATTCTATCATGATTGGTTTTTACAGATTTAAAGGATAACCATTAAGCCATGGTTGAATACATTGCTGTAAAATATATTTACTGAGTGGTTTTGCTTCTTAGCTTTTACCTTTTCTCCATAAAATTTCTGCTTGATTGGCCAGGATTCAGTGAAACCTCTCATTAGGGCCCCATGGTTCGTTAGAGCTTAAAGAGGCATCACTGAAAATTGAATTGACTCTGCTGTGATTCTCTAGCTGCTGTGGTTAGTAATCGTCTGATGTGATGCTGTGTCCTTTGCATGCATAAATCTTTCTCAACTTCATAGTATGTGTTAAGGAGTTAATTTGTTTATTAATTAAGCTCTGAAATGCAGAATCATTAGAGAAACTTTTTGTACAATGTAAAAGAATATAAACAGGGAATGCATTTCATTCCGAAATGTTTTCAAGAATGACTCTGATAATCTGTACAAAACACCGATTTTCACACTTGGGTTTTCTTCATTATCTTTTGATTTGAGAGATGAGACACTGACAATTCCTTAGGCTTGCTACTGCCATTAGCCAGATTGATAGTCAGAGGAACAAATGCCATCATGAAAAATTGGTCTTTAAAACTTTTCTCCCCATCCCCCAATAAACAGAATAATAAAGCATAATTATGTTTTTTTAATCAAAGTTAGAGTCATGTTTGCCAGAGCATGAATGTGATTTGCATATGATTCTTGCAAACTGATTCTGTCCTGATTTGAATCGTGAAATAAAATATATGGAAGGGGATGGGCTCTAATTTAAGAAACTAATGCCTGAACTGGTGAAAACAGCAACAACAGAAATGGTTTTGCATGTGCAGGCACAGAGAATCCTACTTGCCTCCTTGTGAGGACAGCTATACCTATTAACATGTTTTTTGGTGAAACAGGGAGGGGAGCCCGTGACATGAAATGATGGTACAGCTAATAGTGGACCTTCGATCTGGAGTGATGGTGATGTGACTATATTTGACCCAGGAACTGGTACCTTTTTGTCCTCCAGCTGAAAATACGACATTTTACAAATTACTGCTCTTTTAAATGGCAGTGTCAAGCTTTTTAGAAAGGCAGAAAATCATTCTTTCAAGGAACTAGGCCTTCCTTGCCTTGCTATGGAGGTGCAGAGTACCTGGAGGAGGAGAAACATGGGATGGCTCTTCTTAGGAGCAGGGAGGAATCTCTTTGGTCTTCTTGTGTTAAAAGAAATATTGATTCATTTATTTTGTTGTTCTTATGCATAAATCATCTGCTAATTGCCAAGAAATTTAAGGGTAATGTATGGGTGTAGGTACACAAGGGAGGTTTTGAGTTAGGTGAACGTGTTCAAGGAGAGATTGCAAGCCTCTGCTGTGGGTATCAGTATTGTTTAAATTTGTTGCGAGCAAGCTCCAGAAAGAATATTGTAGCATTTTTGTTGGTATCACATAAACTTGGGTTTATCTCAAATAATAGAGAGCAAGAAGCAATGATAATCTCCATTTTAATCTGTGTACTCTGTGAAATGAAACATCCTCCAAAATTACTGGGTTTTGTCTCTGAGGAGCTAGAGCATGCTGATACAATGACGTATTTAATCAGAAGGAATATATTTAATAAGAAGGAGTTATGTGTCAAAAACTGCGACTAAATGACACAGGAGCTGCTTAGAGATACCAAGACACAAAATTTACACTTTCTATTCCATTTCTATGAAATGAACATTTAAAGGTCAGGAAGAAAGGCTAGTATTTGCATTTAAATGGAGATATTTTAAGTTGAAATGGTGATTGCTGACCTCTGTCCTGACTCAAGTGGATTTTTGTTTTGTTTTTAGGACTGAGAATAAGGCACAAAAAAAAAAAAAAAAAAAAGGTTAAATTACTATAAATCAGTAAAATGATAAAACTAGTCTCATGTTCTGCTTTATTACCACCTATTTGCACATATTTGGTCTTCATCGAGCTGTTCTGTGCTTTGTGTAGTTTTAAATAATGTTTGTCCTCTAACCATAGCCACTGTAGGGTTTTCTGAAGGGGAATACTTTACAAATTCAAGGAATCTGAGTAAGAAAATGCCACGGGAAAGTGCCAATCCACATGTTCAAGCTCAGTGTTTTTTCGGCGCACACACATTTCTCAGCGTGTGCGTGAGACACTTGAAAAGTTTATGCTGTTCATAGGTCTGAGGTTCAGCCCAATACACACATGAGAGAGTTATAACATTTTCTTTGTGCACTGGTGGTGCACAAAGTGATGTTCCAACTTTGGAGCTACACCAAAACGTCTCAAGGATTCAGGTTTGATGGGAAGCATATTTTTCTTTTTTCCATCTTGGTGCTGGTGGGTGGGATGTTGGTAGCCTGTAGCTGAATATCTCCACACTCGGCTCTGTGTTCCACTCTGCAGCAAGTGGTGCTTGTACTGCACTGTGTGGTCAGGAGCTGAGGCCTGTTTCTCGCATTAACTTGCATTGAGTGAAAATATTAATGAGAAAAGATTGTTTTTCCCATTCTCTATTGTTCTTGTTCTTGCTCTTGTTCATCTCCTGAGAGGTGTAGGCTAGACAAAAGATGATGATACGTCTGTGACGTCTCTGCTGGTCGCAGCTTGGGCCAGGTTGTGTAAATACAGAAGTTGCAATCCTGAGATGCAGGATTCTCCGTTCTGGTGCTGGCACCTGTTCTGTGGCAGCACTTTAGTTAAGACTCTACTTGGTCTGTGTACCAAGTTCTTGAGGGAATTTTCACTTTTTGTCACACCACTTACAAGTGTGTGCAAAAAAAATGCCATGTTACCTTCTGAGAACTGCCTCTGAAATGTCACCTGCATCATCTTCTGAGCTGTCAAGAGTGGCAGCAAAATTTTCACTTATTTGTTGAAGAACCTCCTCGCTGCAGGGGTTTGCTGCATTGGAAGTAGCATAGTAGATGGGAGAGATGTGGAAAATGCACAACCTGAAAGAGACTTAAATGATGTTAATATTTGAAAAGAAACCTGCTATTCTTAAAACTTTGATAAGTAACTCTGTATGTTCATGTAGATAATCTCTGTTAGCATTTAGATTGCCTGTATATTTACTCTCTTTAAACACAGGCTGTATATTTTAAATTTACTAGAGAAGGGAGATTCAGTAGTTTCCGGTATTTCACTGCTGATATCTTCCTGAAAAATTCTAGCCTTAAAACCACATGGTTGTGGCTTGGTTTTATAATTCTGAAATATGAAATACTCATATGAAGTATTTGGAGCTACCTGTCCAGACTGGCATGTGCACATAGTCATAGAACTGGAGAAAAAAAACACAGCAGGAAAAGTTTTTATTACCCCTTGGTAATGATACTATCTTCAGACTTACTGAAAATAAAATTTTTAGCTAGAAATACGAGTTTTTAATTGATCCTGCCCTTTTAATAAATCATGTCCAGGCTTAAAGATTCTTGTTCCCACAGACTTGAGTAGGGGTGAAGGGTCAGCTCTCCTTTTCACTTTTCACCTCCTGAAAAAGGAAGAATTCCTTCTTTGCTCAGCCCTCAGTTAGGGGAAAAACAGGATACTGAATTTCTGGTTTCATCTGTGCTGCCTCATGAGTGACTTCCAAAGCTGCTGGGGTGACTCCTGTTTTTTTCTGAGAACGCTGCATTGCAGTATATCTTGGTCTTGAGGTGTCAATACATTTGTTCAGACAGAAACACACTTTCTTTTTTCGACATGATTTCTAGAGTCTTGCTGCTCTGGGAGAAGTATTTCTTGCCTCATGTTGTTTTTGAAATATTAATTATATTAGTTATGATTAATACCAATCAAGGCTCTTCATTTTCTGATTTCAGTTTTGTAGCAAGCACCCCATCTCCCCATGATGGACTTTTTCTTTCTGTATTAATACTGAGAGATGCCAGAGCTCATGGCTGAACAGTCAAGTAACTGAAAGTTCACAGCTTCCTGCAGTTGCATTCCCTAGTGTCAGAATTCTGCCTAAAGAGGTGCTGGTTGAGTGCTGGTAGGAATGGTTTGAAAACTAATGAGTTTACTTTGCATGTATGGATCATTACATCTGTATGTAAATACAGTGATTATTTGATCTTCCGCTGTAAAAGGAGTCAATCTGCAGAAGAAACGTGGAATATGTTGATAAATATATTTGAGCTCAGCCACCTTTATTTTATCAAAGATTTGTCGTATTTTTTTGATACCTGTTGGCTTTTCGGGTGATATAGAAAAAGGTACATGTGTTTGCTGGTAAACCATCCATCATGTTAGTGGCTGGAGTCAGCATAAGTGTTCTTACATGAGTAAGATTGGCATCTCCTGAACAAGAACTTGAACTTAGTTGTACTTTGCAAATTTTGAGTATCCAACACTTACTGCTGAGCTTGGGTTTAACCACTGGAAGGTTTTTTTTGGATGGTGTGTGTATTAAACCATCAGTGTGTGTGTGGACCAACATCTTTACCCTAACTGTGTGACAGGAGGTTACATTGTTCTTTTTAAACAAGATGTGCTTATAGACCTAAAATCTCTATCTGCTAAAACATATTTCTTATGTACACGTGAACATATAAATATTTCACTGTCAGGAAGTAACAACTTGTTCTGTTTTAGCTGAGGAAGGTGAGACTGTTTAAAACCCAAGATTGTTAGTATAGAAGCTTCTAAATTCAGGGCTCATTAATCAATTTTACAATCAGAGCAGCAAAAATAAAAAGAGTATCATCTAGAGCTGTGATTATTTCCATTAACGACAGCAGTTTAAAATGTGACTTGTGTAACTAAGGTAGTAAGTAGGAAATTTAAAAAAAAAAAGAATTCCCCAAAGACTGTAACATTTTAAATTGGAGGTTATGTAACAAGCAGGAAGCAGCCAGGAAAACTTATGCTTCTTGCTTTTTGCAGAGTGAAGAGTGAACTTTTGACATGCTGACTTAGAGTCTTCATCTGAATTTGCCTAATTTGAGATACTCTAGCTTCATATCTTGTGACATTCACCCAGGACCCAGTTACTTCTGGCCAAATTAATGAGTCAGAGGAATCCTTCTCTTTATCTCAGCCAAACCCATTTTTTACAAGCTGCACTAGCATTTCACATTTCTACTGGGGACATTTGTAGGGGGAAGAAAATAAGAAGTAATAAAAGAGAGAAGATAATTGTCAGGAAAATGAAACAGCAAAAGAGGAAAAGTAATTTAAACAAAAGAAGGAAAATCCAGCTAGGAATTACTTATGTTTTCTCTGGTCTTCTTTCATTAATGTGGAAACGGACTTGCTGAAGGAATGAGAACCTCCTGTGTTATTCTATGGAGAGAAGAAATAGCAGAAAACATTTGCAGTGCTGTGAACCTGGTCTTGCTGGCTTTGTTTTGATTTCCCTAGTGCTGATAGCTTAGAAAACAGCAATAAAGATGGACTGTCTGCTGCCACATCTTATTAAACACTCTGCGTTGATCTGACCTGAATGAGGTAGCTGGGCAAGGTGGCTTCTGACACCCTCTAGAGTACAAAAGGGACCAACAACCTTTTTAGTTTTATGAAAACAACCCAAAGAAATAGAGAATTGTTTTTTCTTGGTATCATATGGAAACAGCAAGGCAGGGAAAGAGATTCTCAGTTAGTTTAACATGGGAAGCAGATCAGACATTGCTACCAACAGGCTCCTCAGCCACTGCTCACAGAGCTGCCCACGTCCTGAGATGGTGTTTTCAGGACAACCATTCTCTATAGTGTACTTTTGAAAGATGTCTTTTGGGGGTATATTTTAAAAAGTATTTAATACTAATGGAGATTCTGATTTTTTGGTGTGTCTTTTAGTGGTATTTTGGAAAACAGATGAAGTTCAAATTGTGCCACATTGACATAGAGTAGATCTGCAATGACTTATCAAACATCAATGAAGTCACTGACCTTAAATTTTGTATATGTGATCCTGTTGAGGCTTCAAGGTATCTTTAAATCATATTTAAATAAGTAACTTTCTATTCCAGTACTTAAATATTCCCAAGTCTGGAAAAAGCTTAGTTAGGTGCAACATTCCCATGGTTGCATAAACATGCACACCATCTGGAGCCAACACCACAAACAGCACAAACATGGCAGGCTGTGTGCTTGGCTGTGTAATGATGAGAAATCTCATGATCTTCTTTGCAGTGATGTTTGGAAACCATAAATATAACAAAACATAAAGCTGTCACAGTACAAGACAGTGGTAGCCTACTGAGAAGATAATCTTCATGCAATTAAGGTTGTTCATAGTGGGCTTGGACCAGTAAGTGATTGTAAATTGAAGATGCAGCAGCAATAGAGACACATCAAATACCCAGGTCTCCAGCTGCCCTAAGGTGTGTATGCCAGGCAGTCATTTCTGCAATTACAAACACTGTAGAGGTCTCATTTGATCAGAGATATATATATTTTTTGTTACCTTTGTATGGACATGATTTCCATGGAAGAGTAGTCTTGCACTGTCAAAATAAACCACTGCAAAAATGAGTCCTCTACCCTCTGCTGATCAGAAGATATTCTAGCTGAGTACTCATCTTCACAGCCTTGTATTTCAAATTCCTTTTAAAATATATTTTAAAAATTTTTAACAAAGCTTACAGATTAAAAGATAAATATACAAAGATGTGTATGATGACAGTTTAAGGTGACAATTTCCCACTAGATCATGACTTCATTGTGTGATGTCAAGAATAATTTCTTAAAATTTTCTTACTGTGAATGGATTTAGGTCCTGTGAAGTTTGAAGTCTCCTTTTTGCTCCATGTTCAGCTTTTTAAAAAAATCTACTTCATAATATGAGGATTCTAACTTAGTCTGACAGATCAATGGAAATTTAAAGTTGTCTTGTCTGTTCTTTTTATGTTCCTTTTCTACCAATGAAAATACTGCCACATGGACCTTGTCAGTCATCAAATAGCACTAGGATAGGTTTTCCTACGAGTTTTGGCTGTCAGCAGCATGTATGGCACATAACACAGAATGGTTTCAAATTCCCTCAGTCCCCATACATTACTCAACAGGAGAATAGGTCTTGATCCTTCCCCCCTTAATTTTAAATGCTTTTCCCAATACATGCTGGATCTTTATAGATTTTATTTTAGATTTGCTTACAACACAAGATCCTGATGTGATCACATGTTCTGTACAGGATTTTCTTGTGCGTGGCCTGAATTTTGATTCAGTAGCTAGTAAGGTGGAATGAGTATATAAGAATATAGTTGGTAATTAATGTTTAATGTCATAAAAAACTTTCCTATAACCCCATTTGCATGGACTTGCAAGAAGAATGACAGACACTAAAGAGGAGATTTAATTAGATGTCAGCTTTGATAGACTAATTTGTTTAGAGATGTATCTGGCAAAAAGTTGGACACTGCACTGCAGGTTCCTGTTTGTATCTGACAATTTACATAGGGCTGCCTTCATCTGCTCTCCCTTCCTGATCTGATTCCTGTCTGTGGTCCGTCTCATCCCTGTGGCAGGCATTAGAGCTCAGCCAGAGTCCTTAACTTTTGTTGTCTTTACCTTTCAACTGATTTCAAGGAACCAGACTTCCATGGAAAAGCTACTTTCCCTGGACATCTGCTGCTTGCTAATTGATTTAGTTTAAGCAGCAACATCCTGATCTGCCTGGATAGATACTGAAAGCGTCTGTGGGGCTGCTGATGGTGACAGGGGCGAAAGGAATTTGAATATGCAAGAGAGAATCCTGACAAGGATTCCCAATCCTGAGAAGGCCATCAAAGGCAATGAAATTTTATCTTGCTGAGAGCCCGTGGCTACAAAAGTGGGTCACACCTGAAAAAATATGTAGGTGTACCATATACCTTGTCAGCCAGGACAGAAAATGTCCTGCCTTACTTAGACCTCTTTCAAAACCAGCTAACTTAAACAGGACCTGAGGATATGAACCATAAACCAGAAAAGGTCCATGACCTCTTTCATCCTGCTTGACCAGCAAGCGCTGCCCTGTCTCTGAGGCTGTGCCAATCATGCTTTCTCATTTCAGCTGTGCATTGTGTTAAATGCTGTTTTAATTAAAAATAAATAGGCAAAATGACTCCTTAGAAGTGGTATCCCAGGAACAGAATTCTTCAGGGTATTTTGCTAAACTTAGGCTTATTTTCATCAATTTTGCTGGCAGACCTGGAGGATAGGTGTCAATTCTGTGATCTCAGTTATGTATGTTAAAGCTAAAGGAATAGTTAAAAGGTTACAGCCAAAATTGACCTTAAAGCTGTTTGATGTTCAAATCTTTCATGTGTTGACAGGCCTGCTCAAGTGAAGGTCGCTGCTTCAGCAGGAGTTTTCCACTTCTCTGTAATGCTCACCTGCCTCTTAAAAATCTCACATTCAGAGTGGAATTTATGGGGCTGTTGACTTTTAGCTTCTGGATAAGTCAAACCGGGTCCCCTGTAATAGTCCATTGATCCATTTCCCAACAAATACACATTTTAAACCTGGAACAGATGGTTGTACTATTATCAGGACAAATTTGTTGTCCAGTACATGTAAGTTTTCCCTCAGTAGACATGTGAGTAGTGCTTCTATCTATAGGTGATTTGTTACTTATTAGGCCTAAATTTTATGGTTCTCTGTTGAACCCATTTCCCCAAATAATATATACCCTCAGATAAACCCGAATCCCTTATCTTGTCCTTTCCATTGATAGCCTTTACAGTATGGAAACGGTTAAGCCCCAGGAATGCTTAATCATTCCTTAGCCAAGGAATGGATGGAATTTATTCAAGATGCACTGTTCTGTATGGGTCTTATGCTGCACCGAAGTATGTCAGAAATGTCCAGCATTTCAACAAGCATGGAACTGAGCAATGGGACTAATTCCTGACACTCTTGTTTGTTCCCTACCTCCGCCACCAGTGGGAGAAAGGTGCGGGGACCAGAATTCTGTTTCTGCGGGGTCTTGTGCTGCTTTTCCTTAGAGTGCGTGAGCTGCTCCATCTCTAATTATGTGCTAGGTTTGGTGTGCAGTTATGAGCTTGTTCATTTTGTCATGGCAGACCTGTGCCAACCCCACTGTTTTTTTTTTAAAATCTCATTTTGTAGCCTAGTCTTGCCAGCCCACAGTCTTTGGTTTTTTTCATTCTGAATCCCTGCAGTTTGTCTCCATCGTTCGTGGGAGTCAGCATGGTGTAGAGGTTAGGTAATAAATCTGGGTTCCTGGCTCTGGCTCAGACTTCCCATGTGATCTTGATAAATCATTTACCCTTATTGCCTCAATTATTAAGCAAAAAGAGGTAATATTTACTTACCTCAGAGGCACTGTAAAGTTAAAATGCTTGAAAGCTCTTTCACCTATTTCTCTGGCTAGTTATGTATCTTTTGTCTTTGTGGTGTTTTTGCTTCCATACTGAACATTGTCTTTGGTGTCTTTTTCCCCCTCACTTTTCTCTCTCAGTGGCCACTACCCATTTTGTACCACAGTTATTTTCTCCGTAGTGGAGGGTTACAGTCTCTGGCTTGTGATCTGTCACCGTGTGGGTCATCCTGAAACCCTTATCTTGGGAAGTCTTGTTGAATCTTTTATTATGCTGCAATTCTTTGGTGGTTTTTTATGTCCAAACTTTGCAAAATTGTGGCTTTGTAATGTGTTTCTGCTTTGTTAGTTTTCAGTTAAGTTCTCATATAAAGGTTCAAAGCCACAGTGCCCTTTCATATATTCTACTTGTGCTTTTTTCTTTCACTTAACCTTTTTATATTGGTTTAAGAAGCATCTCTAGGAAATTGCACTATATTCTCTGTTAGGGAACAGTGAGTTGTTCAGTAGTAATTACCTCCTTTCAAATACACCTGTATTTTTAAACAAAGTAAAACCTTTTAAGTTTTGAGGCAGAGTAGAAGTGCCTGAGCACCTGAGC
>QWTY01006099.1:0-12736 GCA_008033365.1 Pseudorectes ferrugineus | reverse complement strand
TTTTTTTTTTTTTTTTATGGAGACACTGTAAATTAAACCATTTGACTTTTCATGTCCAAAAGCAGACTATTCTAAAGGTTTTCTGAAAAATGTATTTCCTATAATTATGTTATAGAAATCATGCTATAAACTAAGATTAAATGCTTCTCATTTAAAACCACCTGATATTAAAATACCCTCAGGCAAAAAGAAAATAATTTGAATCTGTGTTCCACAGTGGAGGCTCTAATTGGACAATGTGACTTAGCTCCTATGAGCAATTTAGTGAGGATATTTAAGAGACAACACCTCAGTATCACCATGGGTGTAGAGTAAGAACAGAACACTCCCAAATCAGAAATACCCTTCTGCTGATTTCTCTGCCTCTTCCTGTGCAAAACTTTGCCATTATTACTTCAGGACTGGGAACATCTAAGCACAGAGCAAAAAGCTTTGTCTTAGTGTACAAACTTCTGCTTTCCTTCTTCCCTGTGTGTGTTAATGAGCTCAGCACCAGAGACATCAGTCGTTTCTGGGGACTTTGAGGTTCTGTTGCACTGGAAGCATTAAGCAATAATAGAGATGATAATATCAGCTATGTACTCTTTGGATATCCACCATACCATTAATTCAGAAAGTAAATAAAGCCACATAAATTAAATAAGCTTTTATGATTAATAAAACACGCACATATGGCAATCTTATTAGTGTGGTGAAAGGCAGAATTTAAATTTCACAGAGAATGAAATCAGAGAGATTTATTTTCAGATTGAAAGTAAACAAATGGGTTTGATTTTTCTCTGCTCACGTAAATTGAAGTTGCTCTTCCTGAGCTGTTCAAAAATTAAGTTAACATCTGAATCAGCAAACTTTCAAATCAATTCTAGAACTTGCTGTTATCTCCCAGGCCCTGGAAATGTTGTACCTGGTGGTCCTTGGGCAGTTTTTGTTTTTCTGCAGCACTCAAGACGTTATTCACTGTTTCAAGAGTTTATTCATCCCTCCTCAGAGGCTTCCTCTGATCTTTGTCACTACAGGATTTTACTTCCCATTTGAAGACCAACTGGCCTAGGAAGCTGGTTTCAGAAGGAATAAAAGGATAAAAGGATAAAGGATAAAAGTCTTGTGCAGTCTCATTTGGGGAGACCCGTGTCAGAAGAATGGGAAGAAACTGAGCATGGCCAGGCATTGTTTCCTTCAAGTCTCAAAACTTAGCATCACTTTGTAGGAAGTAAAGTGTTCACTTCATCTGCCACTACAACATAACCAATAAATGTATTTCTATCATGAGCCAGTAATTTCCTTGTACAAAAGCACTGAAAAATCAAACAGCTTCCAAACACAAAATGTTCCTGGATGCCTTAGCAGAGAAAAATCACCAAAGCTGGATGGTTGCTTTTTACAAAGCTTCATTTGCATGACATTGAAAAAGGTAAAGTGTTTATCACTATTAAATAACAATTATGGTCATGAATTAAGTTTCTCTATTTAGTTAGCATAGACATAGTATGTCGTGTCTATCTACTGACACTGAGTTTCAAGAGTATTGTCCTTTGATCACATTTTATATTAATATGTTTAAGAAATAATGCCTCTTTTAACAAGTAGCAAAATACTACCTAGTCTATAGAAAAAATAATTCTTCTTGTAAAGATGTAAATTCAATAATGAATTTCTAACATTTCTGCATTCACATATTCACATTCATTCCAGGACTTTCCTCAGCTTTTCTAAAATAAAACAGGAAGAAGTAGTAGGGGAGAGCACTTCCTAAAGCAAGATTGCCTTTGAAGCTCGTTATGATTTGATAATTGAGGCAGATGATCTTATTCCATTCATCTGAATAGAAAAAATATAAATTTAAATTAATACTCAAAATAAATAATTTCAAAATTAGTCAGGACATGTGGAAACAGTACATGCAATATTATTATTAGTGTCTTAATTTGGTAAAATGGATTTAAAAGAACATGATCAAACCTCATTAAAAGTGTGGCAATTTAACTGCAACCATGTGTCTAAGTGCTTTCCTTAGTCAGTAACTAATGTAACACATATTAGCTTGTGCTCTTTACATTCACCTATTACCTTTAATTAATTTGTTCATAGTTTTCTCTTAATATAACTGAAAGATGGACAGGAACATCCCCATCAGTAATAGAATAGAAAGTGCAATAATTTACGCTACTTAAAGTTTTAAAATTTATAGTTTGTATCTTAAAAATTTATTTATAAATGTTCCCATAAAGTGCAAGCTCTAAATGCATTTTCCCATTATTATATCTTGGTAATGAAGCAGACATGGAAATATTTTTTATATTATCCAAGAAAAGATGCAATGTTTCTTGAAAGATTTACTTCAGTAAGGCCAGCCACAGACTTCACATATGATCTTTACACTGTAATTAGATACAAATCTCAGAAATTACTCAGGCAGCTGGCAGTTGGTAAAATCAGTGTGAGACAGTTGCCTAAAAAAGGAGCTGAAAGTTTAAATACCATCATGTTTCTGATCCTCAATCTTGATGAGAAAGTTCATCTAAAAATTACACATTCAGTTTAATTTAATTACCAAGGCTCCTTTTCTAGTTCAGAATAAAAAGGCAGATGAAATGGCTCCCCCATTGGAATTTCTATCCATTGAACCCATGAATAAAAAATAAAAAACCTAATTGGTCCATTCTTTTTGGAGAATGGTGAGATGAACCTCACCCTCAGTGCTTTCTTTTTCTGTCCTTAACGTAGGAGAGTAAGAGAGGGGTTCTGTGCCTGGCAGTCATGCGTGGAAGAATCCTTGTCTGAGCAGCAGAGGGATCAAGGGGTAGGAGTCTTGCCCCTACCCCACAGCAGCCTTCTTTACTACACATGGAGATGTGTTTGGAAAATGTGGGAGTCATATGGAGAAATTCTCCTATATTCTTTATTTCAAACTTATCAAAACAATTGTGATTTTACTCCCTTACAAGCCAAAGCATTCTCAGTACCTTAAACTCTTGCAGAATTAAGTCCATACTTTGACACGAAAATGCTTTGTTGGAATTTTTGCTGAGTTTTATCTTAATTTTTTTTAAAGATACTTTTTTTTTTTTTCCCATCCTGTCTAGCAGAACATGTAAAGTGAATGAAAGCTAAAATAGACTTTACTTATCACAAAGTCAGAGCAATTGACTTTCAGGGACTGCCAATCAATGACAATTTTAAATCTGCTTAGTACCTCCAGTCCTTCAGGTGTTTAGGGATTCTGAGTTTTTCTGAGGTCAGTGGTTAGAAGTATTAGTAGGCTTTAAAGAACTTTCTATTTCATATGAAATTGTTGCTAAATTGAAACAATGTGCAAGTCTCAAAGTGAAAAAAGGAAAACAAACCATTTTCCATCTTGCAAATTCAGTATACAGACAAAAAGAAACTGAATTTAATCCAAGAGAAGAGGGATCTGTTTTACTTTGAACACTAATTAAACTTCCATTTAAAATATCAAGGATTTTATTCTTGGTCATTAAATAATGACAAAGAAATGCTACCTTTTGTGATTGCAGTTTGGAGGTTACCAGTGCAAAGTGATGACTCCAGAGACAAAATCATTTGAAAGCAAGTTCTGATAGGGATTTATCCAAAGAAACATGTATTTTCCCTCTACAGAACTCTTGAGATGCTATAGAGATTCACTAATGTAGGACTGAATAATTAAGAAAAATGAGACTGAAAATTAGGAGTTCTTTAAAAGGACTAAATCAGGTATCAATTAAGCCACAATTCAAAGAAATATATGACAGCCAAGACTAAAATTCCGTCTTCATTCCACAGTAGAACTCATAAATAAAAGGTAACAGAACAAAAATAAAAGCAGGATTTCCTAGCATTTTATTTATATTGATTTTTGCCTATGAAGTATCTAACTAAGCTAAGGAAAGTCAAAAGCACAGAAAACACACCACTGGCAGAGTGAGGAGGCCTTAAGGAAGAGAGTTATTCTCACAATTCTATGTTATATGGAACCATAACTAGATAGAAATAAAACTCTTTTTAATGGGGATACCAGAATGACAGGAATTTAAATCATATATCTTTTCTGTACTCCTAATCACTGATAATGATTTCATAATTTCCAGCTCATTATAAACCTAAGAGAATGTTAAATGATATATATAAGGGGAAAAAGTATGATTTTGTATTCACAAACATTTTAATCAGCCAATATAAGACAATTTATCTCCAAAGATGAAAATGTACTATCCAAGGTACCTGTTTAACTCTTGGATATATTAAGAGACATCTCTGAAAACTTGAGCAATGTCTTTAATATTTTTCAAAAGAGAAAAGAAGGATGATTTTCTTACTATAAAAGAAAACATTGATATTTGAATAATCTGATTAATTCCAGACATGAATTTGAGATGATTTTTTGTTATCTTGCAATTTTTGGCAAAGTTAGCATGAAGATTTATACTCTCTTCCATCCCTCCACTTCTTCTTCTCACTTAATGTTTCCTTTCTATTTGTTCAACCCCTTCTCCTTTCGTTTGATTATGAGGTCCCTGTGAACTGTATAGCTTATAGAGAGGAAGTTTAGAAATATTTCCAATTCTGTGGAAGCCAGCATGGCAAAAAAGCATAATCTCAGTGTCACTTGATGCTCCATTTAGCAGTACCAAATGGATTAAAATAGCATTAAAGGCCAGGTTAAAGATTTATGAATTGACTGACAGATCATGCAAAAAGCTTTTAAATGAAGAAATCAAAAAACACCTCCATTCCCGCTCCACATTTTTAGTTGAGCTTTGTAGATCTGATATCTTTTTCTTCCTTTGGTGATCTGAATGAGTAAGATTAATAACCAGTAAAAGCTGTCTGTAACAAAGGTAAATTGGAAATAATTGAGAGGATACGACAGGTATATAAGATGTAGCTTCATACAGAGATAGATGCTGTCCTGGGAAGCAATTACTCTGGGAAGGATTTAAGGGCTGTGAGGGTAGGCAGTAACCAACACGAGTTCCCGGTGGAATAAGCCTGCACAAAGGGCCAGAGATGGATGGAAATACAAACCAAGTAATGAGAGGGATGGAGGAGTAATTTTACCTCAGTCTGTGGCATCAGTAAGACAGATGATGTAACACTACACATCACTTTTGATCCCCATAAATAGTGACTATTGAGTAACAACCATAAGAACAATTCAGGGCCTGGGGAAAAAAGCGTGTTTAGTGAGAAACTGAAAGACCTCAGTGTGTATAATTTCTAACAAAAAGTAATGTACCATTACTGTATAAGTGTCTGCACACATACACACACAGAGACAAAATTGATGGATATTAATGAGCTTTTTAACCTACATAACAAACATAATTTATAAATTATGTACTAAAATAAATGACAGTGCTAGTAACTAACAAGTGAAAGGTCTGGAGCCTTCATCCTTCAATAGTTTCATAATCAGACAGGAACTTCCTGAAATGTATGCTTTAATAAAACATATTCTATTGGATTTCAGACAAAGATGATTTTCAATGGCCTAAGCATATAAGAATAAGAGAAAAATAGTCCAGGTCACCTCTTGTTCTTTTCTGTTCTTTTCTGTTCTTAACCACTATGAGGCTGAATACCTTTACAGATTCAGAACATTTTAACACTTACCATAGACTTTGTTAGAAAATGCCTGCCTTAAAAGAAATGAAAAGGTAAAACATGGACCATATTTGACTGAATAGTGTGAGGTAGTGTGAGACTCATAATGACAGACCTAACAGGTATTTCTGGGGAAAAAGTAGGCATCACTGAAAAATATGTGTTAATAACCAAGAAAAAACCTTCAGCATCGAGGCACATGATCCACTGAGGAGTCAATTTCCTCCCCAGAGCTCCCTGAGGCTGCTGGAGGTTGGGATTGCATGGGCTCCATGCCACCTCTAGCCAACGTTAGGCAAGGAGGATCCCTAGGATTTGTTATTCTCCCATGTCACCTACCTGTCACCAGCACTCACACAGCATAGAAAGAAAACATGTCTCCAAGAATTTAATGTGATATTTGTTTTGATTTCATACATATTGGATGTCAAGTTCAAGGAACCTGCAGACACCAACATCATCCATCCTGGAAGTTAAAGGGTTGTTTGAACCATTATTTAGAAAAAAGTCTCCATTTTTACCTGTAATACTTTTTGCTCTTCCCACAGAAGCTCAAAACCCTCTCTGATCTTACATGCTGAACTACAACCTCTTGTTTCCCCAATACAGAGGCCTGACACAATAACTCATAGCTGAGCCAAGCTATGAGCCTGATTCATGAACAACATTGATTTAATAATAATTACTACTTCTCTCCTTCTCTTTCTTTTTTTTTTTTTTAATTTTTTTTTTGTCCCGCACATTTTAAGTGGTACCTTTCATTCAGATAATTTCCATGGTCTTGTTCTTGCTACAGTGGAGAGCTGCAAAGGCCTTCCTAGGTCAGTCTTTCTGCTGGAATTACCTACAAAGGAATGATTGCTTCACAAGCAGAAAAAGAAAGCAAATTAACTGATACCTGCTGCAAGGCTTATTTTAAAAGTCATGGCCTAGTGATTCTATTATTTTCCCAACAAAATCAACTGGAAGCAATGTAGTTAAGATGTTCACTGTGGAAACATTGTGGAGTTCCAGTCCTTGAAATACTGAACAATTCATGAAAGGAGGTGTAGTGTTACCTAAAGCCCAGAATCAAGGCTGATTATACATATACAAATCATGCAGAAGAAATGAAAACATGACTATGCTATCTTTAAAAAAAAAAAAATTTCTCTGTCCTTTGTCTCAATATCTTTTTCAGCAGTGATTTAGGATTTAGGCTTTTGCATCCATATTCCACCTTTCCCTGAATTAGCATTAGCATTGTGGCTTCATAATTAGCACTGTCTCTATTTCCTTTTCTCTGTGCATCTATTTCCTTCTGTTTCTTGAAACTATTTTTCTACTTTTTAAAAAACCCAACAAGGTGTACCTTTCCTTCTCATCTCAGTGGTGCCGTTGTGCTTGAGCTCTTTGGCAAGTGCACCTCTCCTCTATTAAATATCCAGCACTCATGTGAACATTATCTTTTTCTTGACCTACAGAAAGTTATTCAACCTCAGGACAGAGAAAAACCAGAACAGAACTGAAAATGGTCTGATAAATTCTTTGTGATACTTTTCCCTTCTCCCTACTTATCCAGGGCCCTAGAACGTAACTACACGTTTTTGTCCCTGAAACACCAGTGTTGCTGTCCCTACACAGAAGGAGTCAGACCCCTTTTTTAAGGAACAGCAAAATTGGTGTGAGTTAGGCAATGCAGTTGGATTATGCAGTGCCGCTTTTCCAGCTGCGCTGTATCCAGTCTCTTCACTACAGCAGCCAAGATGAATTACTGAAGAGCAGCAACACATCTTCTGCCTTTTTCCATCTCTGACACTCGTAAGTCTTTCTTCACTACTCACTAACCAAGCAG
Source organism: Pseudorectes ferrugineus (assembly GCA_008033365.1). Classification (NCBI taxonomy): domain Eukaryota; kingdom Metazoa; phylum Chordata; class Aves; order Passeriformes; genus Pseudorectes; species Pseudorectes ferrugineus. Next base: position 5,298 of record QWTY01006099.1, on the reverse strand, counting down.
AAATCTACCTAGCTATGCCACTAAGTAGATTTTCCAATGGGCTAATTAAATTAGCTGATGGAGAGGTCCTGTGGGCATAAGAACCACTACAAAGTCATCACCTGCCTACAGCTGGGACAAATGGTGGCCCAACCAGGACCCTCCCTTCCAGAAGCAACATGAAGAAAATTGTCACTCTTCATCTCAGTGAATTATATCCCAAACAAGATTGATTCAAACAAAATTCCTATTTCCTTTATTTTTCTTTCTGCAATCCTGAGTGGTATTTTTTATTCAGATCATTTAATTGATCTGAAATGATCACTGAGTCATAACAGGAGTCATGCAAGCAGATCCCATTTCCTGGTGCTCTTGCCTGTCCCCTAGCCATCATCTTCTCAATTAAACAAATAAAACTGCTTTTTCAGCCACAAAATATGAAACAGACCTGAATTAAAAAAATAATCTATCATAAATTTAGAAAATTATTATACCTCAGAGATTCTTTTCTTTGGTAGGGAAGTGTCACTGATAAAGGATCTGTAACAGAGTGAAAACAAGGGTGGTTTAATGCATTTGTATCATTGCAGACCTTTTAATATTGATTACCCTTAAACTTGATTCTTACTGGACTGATCCCAGGGGTTTCAGAAACATTGGAGGGGGTGGAGGTGGTAGGGACGGTGGGAAAAAAGAGGTAAAGGTGTCCAAAGCTGAATTTTTTTCAGTTTAACAGTGAGAAGATTAGAGCTTAAAGTAAAGGTTTTGATCCTGGTGTAATATGCAATAAAAGTTACCTTAAAGTTAGTTCTCTTCTGAAGTCATGGATATGGGTGAGAAATATACCCAAATGATATTCCTTAAAAGTAATACAACATTCACATCATATTTTGTTGTTAATTAATAAACTACATAATTAAAAAGTCTTGGTTGACTTCTGATAACCAGAGATTAATGACTAAATTAGGTTTCAGTGTATCTGTCCATGATGAAAAATCTTAGAAAAGTAAACACTGTTTTAATTAATTCAGACAGCATTGTTACAGTTTCTGGTTGTAACTGGAGTATGTATACAGTGGGTATCTGTGTGTATGAAAAGGAAAAAGGGAAATACAGTCATTTTACATTGAGCTGTGAAATATTTCCTGCTGAGGTTCAGTGCCTATAGCAGACCTACAAGATCTCAATATGCCAAAATGGCCCTGACTGAACAAAGCACAGGTCTTATCAGCCAGCCATTCATTTTTCAACTGCTAATTCCCACCTTCAATTGATTAAAAAAAAAAAAAAAAGCTACAGTTTTAATCTTACTGTTAATTTACCTTGCTAAGAGCAAGCAGGAACCAAAAAAACCTGATGGTCACATCAGTAACCCCATAGTTCAGCAGATTGTCAAAGAAAAAAACCACAGTGCATTCGCTTCGTACGAAGGGTCAAAATAATGAAAGCCAGTTGTGAAGACTGACAGATAAAAACAATAAATTGTGGGAGTAATAAAATTGTCACAAGGGAAAGACAAGAAGGAAGATTTAATGAGACAGAATGGACAAGCAAGTAAATTATTTATTTGAAGTCTGCATTCAGACATGACATGCTTCACTATCTTTCATTAAGCTCATGCATAGGTCTGACCTGCTGCACTGGATGTAGTCACTGTTCTGTCTTCTTCCCTAAATGCACGACATTTATTGCAGACTAATCATGAGCAGTTGTTTTACTGATAATTTATTGTCTTCACAGTGTTGGCCAACACTGATAGACTCAGACTATACTCAACAGATAATTACCTAATGAAAAACCACTCTATAAAAATGATAAAGGTTTTTTTTTTTACTGCATAGACACCTGAGGTCTTCAAACAGCATGGTTCAGCTGGTGGGCATACAGTCAGAAGATATTATACTAGATTTCAATTATTTTCACTCAGATTATTTATTCTTGGGTAAAAATATATCCATCTGGATTCGATGGGTCAAATACATGCCAGCAGCTCCACGAGCAAAGGGAAGCATACAAATGGTTTATACTTGGGTTAAGTCATGGAATATATGTGTTCTTGGACTTTTTGGATGGCAAGATAGATAGAGATTGATACTTTAGATGTAATTAAAGCAGTGGTCTTCAGGCTCTGTTTCCATTTCGTTTGGTTCGCATACATGACGGGCAACCTTTCATTAGCAAAGGCTGGAGTGATGAGCTAGGCTTTAGTATGTTCTTATAACTGAAGAACTCATTCCCTTTTTAGATTCCCAAGCATTAGAATGTCTTTTTCCATCTACCCTGCTGGGGTGTGAGAAAGAAAATGTGGCAAATTATTTTACAGGCAGGGAATAATTTAAATGAGCTATAACTTATTGCACGGTGAGTGTTCCAGTCACCTAGACTGAGGGGACAGGCCAGAGAGAAATTTGCTGCTTCATTTGATGATTGCCTGGCTCTTCTTTGTAGCTCTGGGAGCTACTCCATGAGACAATTTGCCAGTGGTTTGAAGGATAGTTGGGAGCATGAAATCTACTGAGTAGACGGAATCCTCATTTCAAGCATCTCATGGAAATGTAGTGACCATTTTATTTCTGCAGTGCTTCTTCTCCCAATGACTTTGCTTACAATACCTTTATGAATTAAAGCAAATCTAAGCAATTTCCTTAGCCTGGAAGCACAGTGAGCTGCCAACACAGAATACACCACAAATTTTACATAGCACGTTGCCGGTCTTTAGTGAACCAACTCTCAAATCAATTACGTCTGCTGGCAAGGAAGCCTTAACACTCTAAATAATTTAGAGTGCAAACTGTGTGGCATGCAATTCCTTTCATCAGCAGCAAGATTGATTTCACCTTGTGGTATCTCTGCCCTACAGAAATGGCCTTTTTTAGTTAAGTTTTCAAAGTTATCACAATAAAGCAGTAAAGTCTGCAATGTGCAACACAAGTTACATCTGTTCTTCTCAGATCGGCTAGGCAGTCATTAGTCACAGTAAAAAATTACTGAAAAGGCAGCATTGAACATTCCTTTCCATTCCCTGTTATAGACTTGCAAGAGGAGTTTGTAGAAAATAACTTATTTTAAGCATTGATGAAGTTTAGCACTTATTCAGGATGACATTCAGAAGGAAAAGTAGATTATTTCAGAGCACATGTAGAGTTTAGTCACAATACATTCATTCCATGTAATTTTATTAATATGCTTGCCCAAATAACCTAAGCAAAGGTGATGTGCCAAACAGATCTATATTGGTCAGCTACACAGATGTGCCTTTTTTGAACTTCAGGGAGGACTGTGAAGTTCTCATTATCTCAGTATCTGAATCCAGTATCCTCAGGACGGTTTTGCTTTTCAATGGTTATGAAAAATCCTCCATTTTCTTTCCCAGATCCATATATCAGAAAAGACCTCAAACTAAGAATGCCTTTGCCAATGTTGTTTCCCCATTGCTTCACTTGGCACCCAAGTGTTAGGAAAGAAAAGTTCCACAGCTACTATCTATTTATTTATTTAGAATATTCTTTTAGATTAAAGTCAACTTTCTTTGGCTACTTTGACGAAATACTGCAGTAGCAGGGAATCTGCTCCCTACAACAATCTAAACAGGTTTGAGGAAAAAAATCCCATTCTTCTTTAACACAAATGAAAAATTGCTGCTTCTTATTAAGCCTATAAAAATTGAACTACCTTTGCAGTAATAGAATATTCAATTGGTTTCAGCAAATAAAGTACAAATTTATAAAAAAGAAAAAAAGAAGAAAAAAGAAAAGATTAGTTTACCTACTTAGCTTTAGGATTACAGTCAAGGGCACTCTAATAAAGTACACATTTCTCTGCTTATGGAATAGCCTTTGAAAGCTGAATGGTGAATATGTTTTACAAACATGATCTGTGAGTTCAGAAGGAAAGAGGTTTTGTACAATCGAATCTGTATGGCTTCCTATTCCATTACTGGTATTGTGTATGCATAGGGGTTTTTTTAAATTAGGGTTTTTTGCAAACCTGGCAGATGTAAAAAGAAGTCCTTGGACAAAGTCAGACAGGAATTTTAGCAGAGAGAACCTTACCTGTGCTATGTATAGTGGTCTTAATTTCTAGACCAGCTTGCCTGCACAATAACATAATTACAATCAAATCTGAGTTATCACATTGTAGATGATCATTTTTCCATTGACTTCAATGTTTGAATTAGGACCTTTTTCAGTAACTTAAGGGTAGTTCGAAAGAATAAAAACCTGAATGTTTCACAAAACACCCCCAAACGAAAAAGGTAATTCAGTCACTTTTTCAGGCGTTCTATGAATACATGAGAATTACTCAAAACTGAAAGTTTAAGTACAAGCCAACTCTTCCATCAAACCATGTATACCAAAGCTGTGCTGCAAGATTTCCAGCTCTACTCACTGTGCCAGCTGAACTGTGATGTCTGAAGATCCATGACCTCTATTTATTCACCAGAACTACACAGACATTCCCTTTATCATTCTGTGTAAAGGGCCAAAACAAAACATTGATAAACAATTGAAAATACGACATTGTACATATGCACAGTTTTAACCTTTGAATAGACAGACCACGTAGATCAATGCTTTGCTCTGCTGCCACAGCAAACCAGAGTGCAAGTTAGAATCCAGCATAATGTTCAAATATTTAGTCATATGTGTCTTTGGGATTGCAGAAGGAAGAGACGTTCAAATTTGTCTAGAGCCTCATAAAATTATTTCTACTGTCTTTTCGTTTTCTGAGAAAAGGGAGACAGCAAAACCATAAAATGGTCCGACAGATTCAAGATTTAACTTCAAGAGCTTAAAACCCTTTTCAATTGCATTTTGGATCTTACTTAAATATATACTTACCAAGAAAAATTAATGCCTTATTCCAAGTACTCAATTGCTCTAAGGCAAAAGACATTATTTTTAGCCAGTTCTACAGAAATACAGTAATTTTAAGAGATTTATTTTGATAATTTAGGTGCAAATTTTGCTCTTCTTGCTGTGTATGTAATTTTGCTGTGAAGAAACTTATTTAACTAAATAGAATTTTTTAAGAGGGTACTTTAATTATTCAGGTGATAAGAATAGCTGATGATTTTTTATTTTTCTTTTTTAGAATAAAAAGTTACCAGAAATCCTGTAGTGGAAACAACTGAAGGGGAGAATTTCATCCTGTTTTTTTATTTATTCACTATCTTCTTAGACAGTTGAAATTACCCTCTTTCAATAATTTCTAACATACATGTTTTCCATATCCATGCAAAAGTTCTCTTCATGAGAACCTCCCTAAGCTTCTGTAATAAAATTTCACAGCAGCAAATTTGACAGGCTAATTAAAGGT
>QWTY01006098.1:16476-35849 GCA_008033365.1 Pseudorectes ferrugineus | reverse complement strand
GGGAAGATGTCATAATAGAACTAAGTTCATTATCTATTATGAAGATAAAGAAATAACAGTTTAGAAATAATGATCAAAAACAACTATATAGATAATTAAAATAGTCTCCTTAAAACTATGATCAAAGATTTTATCATCATCTGCTAATGAGAAAACACTTTGAACCTGATTATAAAAAAATATTTAATAGATATGTATCTATATTAATATAACCACACAAGCACATATATGACATACATAGTCATTTTATAATATGTTTCTAGTAATGCAAAAAACTAGGATATTTGATTTAAATGTTCCTTGGTGTGAACTGGTTCGCATTCCCAATTCTTGTAACATCTAATCAGAAAGCTAGATTTTCCATGGAAATCTTAAAACACTTATTTCTACCTGAAAGGATGAAAATGTTACTTTAAACTTTTCATGGCGTCAATATTTAGGAATTAATCTTCCTTAATTTGTTTATTTCATCCCTGCTCACGTTTCCCACTTTGATCATTAAATTGGTGTCATTGTCATACTTATAATGCTTAAAATTATATATATAAAATTATTATTATTATGAAGAAATTGTAAGAAAACATATCTAACAGCATATGCATATAGAACCTATTATCAGCAGAGCATGTTGGAGAATGCAGTTTCAGTTTGTGACAGACTTGAGCATTTCAAAGTTCCTCTCTAACAGTGGGAAATTTTCTAAAGGAAAGTCTGGAGAGGAGTTTCTCAAGACAACACAAGATATGGTGAAGCAGGTCTCTCTTTTAAGGCTGAATCACTTTCCATTTGAACCACTGGACAAGTCCTTACACTAAGACTCTACCCTAGCACTTTTTGCTTCCAAGACCAAGCACAGGTACTTTCACTAATGAATCTTGGCTGAACTCCGTGCATAAAGTAATTTCAGACTCTGGTAGGGAAAGGTATGGGTTCTTCTCAAGAAATAGTTTTGACTTTTAGTAACAAGATTTGTTTTTCCAAATTTCAGGAATAATAATTTCTTTTTGTCACAATATCAATTTATGAAAATAAATATAAATTTTGAATTGCATCTTTATAGAAACAGAAATAAAATGTTTAAATTAAATTAAAAAACACTAAACCTGCAAAATTCTTAACCTACATTACTGCACGGTGTGTTTATACAGGAACAGATTTACATGGTTAAGGAAAGATGTCCAGTGCAACAGGGAAGCTGGGATATCCCCATCAGAAATGGCAGACATTATCCTAGGAGCCCTGCAGGTTTCTGGAAAGGCACATGGAAACCAGAAGCCTCGAATGGCAACTAGACTTTTTCCTAGCAGGACTCAATTTGCTCTTCCTCCCCACCCCTCCCACAACCACACCCCTATGTAATTTAAGCTTGTAACTGGGATGGATACTCAGTTTGTTATCTTCGAACCAGTTTGAGGTTGTTAATGTGACCTTCAGCCCAGTGTTTCTGTGATCCGAGTGCTGGTTCAATTTTCTTAGGATGTCAAAACTCATAACAGATAAGTGTAATTGTTGAGATTGTTGTAGGCAGCAGCTAAGGATTCAGGAGGAAAAATACTGACACGAGAAAACCAGAATCAGAAGGCTGCAACTCAGCAACACTGAGGATGAGCCAACTTCAAGGCACAACAAAAACCACATTTCTGATCCCTAAGGGCTGTCTGACCAACAAAGACCTTTTGGGTGGGGAAGGGGTTAGAATATTTATGCTTCAGCTGCTAGTTGATCAGCTCTAGTTGCTTTCTGTGTGTATTAGCCAAAAAGAAAACCAATTGATTTGTACTTTCAAATTGCACATCTTCTTGTAGAGCCACTATCTACATAGTAAATGTTGTCAGAGTTACTTTGGAATCCTAAAACTGTATTTCAGCATTTCAAAAGCCTGCATTTCAGATGAATCAAACATTTTAACTTCTCATTGACTTCAGTAAGTAGAAAAATGCATTGGTTTTTTAGCTCTGCAATGAAAAGGAAGTTTAAGATATGCAGCTCTGAGAAGATCCATTGTGAAACCTGAGTTAATAATTAAGATAAGCCTCATCTTAATGAGACTAAAAGTCAGAGAATCAATTTGTAGAATTTCTCCCAAAGCTTTGTTCTTGGTCAACAGCTAGACTTGATTATCTAAAGGTCTTTTCCAACATTAATGATTCGATGATTCCATAATCTGACTCCAGAATAAAACCAAATTTAAGAAGATGTAACTCAAAAAGTAATTTTGGTATAAAATTAGTAAGCAATTTAAAAAATAAATAAATTCAATATGTAACAAAACAGTAGGAAGTTGTCAATATAATTGAAATTTACGTGTTTCATATTTTTCTTTCACATGTAAAAACAAAAGTGGTTCTATGAAAAAGATTTGCAGAGAACTTGGAGGCCATTTGTGGCAAGATACTGCAGTAGGGTCATGTTTCAAATGCTGAATTAGTTATTTAAGAAGGAAAGTGGCTGTAATGATCCACTGTTTCCACAAGATAATTGTTTGGTCAATATGGTTATATCCCAAAATAATCCTCATTCACTTTTATGTCACCTATAGGGGCCTAGTACAATTGGAAATATTGATTAGAGCAGAGGCCATTATGCCAAGATATAGGCTATGAAATGTAGCAAGAATTGACTTGTATTCTCCTGCTTGGCTTCGTATGAATAATGGTCAAATGCTCTCTAACACAGCACACTCACACTACCCATGGTGTCTGCCCAGTTTACATCTGGCAGTTACTGATGTTTTTTGGTCTGTGCCACAATGAAAATTGGAAAAAGACGTAAAGAAGAATGTATTAAATAATGCAAATATAATCAACTTCAAGGAAGAAATGTGAGAAGACCAGTTTGAAAAGTAGCATTCTATTCTTGTTCCACATAGGTCCTGGTTAAGTAGATTGCTATTTCATAGTGCTTGAAGTATTTCAGGGTGTATTTCAGCTCAAAGTGTTGTGTGCAGGGGCAAAGTAACAGCAGCTAGAAACACACAGAATCTAAACTATTATCAATACATATTCATGCAATTTTCATGCTCAATTTCTTTTCAAACAGTTATTTGCAAGAGACATCCAATGTACCTGCTGAAAAATATATTTATTTTTCTAATTTATTGGCAGAACATTTACACATTTTGTGACGCTTTGTGTTTTTTGTTTTTCTTTTGCTTGTCTTCTGGGGATTTTTTTAATCATTTTCTTCCATATGAAAAATATGTGGAATTTGCATAAAATACATTAATCAGTCAATAAAACAAAGCATGGATGAAGGCTACAGAGATTTCTCTGTCCATCACTGTCTATATAAAGATAAAAATACATACTGAAAAAAAGACTTTACCTTTTGCCTGATACTTTTAAATCCTCATGCTGTTCCTAGTATTTTATTTTTCCCCTTTTCCTTTTCTGATTCAGACAGTCTGAGTATCTCTCAGAGTACACAATCTCAGTGACATTCATGAGATCAACATGCTTCATTAATTTCAACTTTCATTGAACGTGTCAGGATAGGGGAGTCTAAAAAAGAATGCTGCTTGTTTAAATTTATTTAATCACTCATGCATTGATGTTTCTATTTGAATTTTCTTGTATAGAACTTTTCACTTATTTAAGAGTTTTAGCATACATTTTTGCAATATAAAGGCATTGATAAGAAGCCTTAGCTGTAGGTTCTAGCCTACAGCTATATTTCGAACTAATTGTATGCTGAAAAATGAATGCATAATGCATTCATCCTACTGTATGTCAATCTGTAGTTAACTTTCTCCAGACACTTGTGAGAATGAGATTGTTTGGAGCTAAGAGTCTCTTCAATAGGAGAAATCAGCTATCTACAATAAAGGAGAAATCCCAAATATACTTTAGTGTGATATGTACAAGTTCTCACTTAGCAGTTCAAGAGAATTGTGATTCTGTACCACAGAATCATCACCAATCACATCTTGCAGTATAATTTGATGCTTAGATTGTGGTGATTTCTCTCTTCTTAGTTCTTTAGATTTAGCTACACTTTCTTTGGGGTTTTTTGGTTTGGTTGGTTGGTTGGGTTATTTTTTTTGTGTAGAAAATAGTATAAACAAACATGAAAATAGAATTCTAAAGTTATTGTTTAAAATACACCTGCTACTAGGCTGTTATAACTCCAGGAAGTAATTTTTTCCTAACTATCAATCTGTATTTTAGAATGAAACTCACTGTATGTTGTATTTGATTTTTGTGTGATTAGGATGATCTTCGTCCAACATAGACCAAAGTGTAGGAAAAGATGCAATTTAGCTAATCAATTACACCATATATTGTATAGTGTGCATAAACATAATATTGACACATTTAGTAATGCATGAAAAGGTTAAATGGAACATACTGAAAGATTGTAACGGGGCTTAAAATTATATTGATAATATTGCTTTGGTAGCCGTGATGGTAAAGGAATGTGAAAGCTCCTTTATGGGTCAATTAATACCTTTAATTAAAGGGCTAATTCATGAGTCTGTACTCTGTCAGTTGACCATATGATAAGCAATTGCCTCTCCTAGTAATTTGCTTTTCTTAAATGGCTTGCAGAAAATGTATTTATTGCATAGTAATACTTCCATTCTAACTGCTGCATTGAGTATTATTTTGTACAGTACATGAAATATATTAGGCTAGTTTGCAAAAAAACCCCAAACCTTCCATGTAGAATAATTAAGGTGAGCATATTGGCATTTACTTCCTTTTAATAAAAGAATATGCAAGTGTGTGTGACAGTGTTTGTGCATGAAATCATTAATCAATTTCCTTGTTTCTTCTTCTTTTTTTGACTCTTTGATTCCAGGCAAACTTCATTTCTCACTTTAATTGAATTTGATATTTTTTTTTACTGCCATTAAATTATTGGAACTTCTGATAATCATTCAGGTGAGTGGGTATACATATAAACTCTGTAGCTGGATATAGATTATTTTCATGTTACAGATGATGGCAAATGCTTATCAGTTTAAGAGTGTAAATGTCTGCTTCTCAGGAGAAGTCAGAGAGAGAACATTAAAAATCTTGCTGTGATGAAAAATTCAGAACCTAATCCTTACATGGTGTACATGACTACTGGGTGGATGAAATTAATCTTCTCTACTCTAAAAATTCTGTATAGTCTAGTCTCCTTCACTTGTCTTGAGTTAATGGAGAAAAAAAAATTTCCAGTGGGTCACTCTCTGCTTTTGCTTGTAGAATTCCTTGTGGCTGAGAGGGAGTACCACTCTGGAAGGCTTGTTTTTCTGTACTGACTTCTGTAGTTTTCAGTAGCAGTTTGTCAGATGATGAGACCCCTCCAAAATTTAACTCTTAGGCAACTTTTGAATAATAGACACAGGGAATGCTTATCTTGATATGCATCTTCAAAAGCAAGTCCATTCAAATTTACAATCTATCCTTCAATATCTCCCCTGAGCATATTTAATCAATTGAACTCTGCCTATAAAATTGGGAGAACAATTTCTTAAAAGCATGTCAGAGGACCTTTCATGTAATAGTTTTGTATTTAGAACCCAGGATATGAAAGCCTCAGGTAGAGAGCTTTAAGAATGATAAAAGAAAAACCAAGGCACTGCCACCACAACCCAGTTGCTTTTAAATTCCTTTTAGGACATGTTGATATATACAACTCCAAAGTCAGAAATGTTGGCTTCACTCCCAAAGGTGTTTGTTCCATCACAACATTTCCATGCATTAAATTCACATCATATCCTTTAAAAAAATAGGTGGTGGATTAATCTTCCCTGAGATAAGCCATCTAATGGAAGAATCAAAGTAAGCTGGCTATCTAAACTAGTCAAAATCCACTAAGTTTTGATATCTGCTCTCTGTCATCACACTAGTCAGCTTGATGAAACCCAGGAAAAAACTTACAATGGGATGATACTCATGAAAACCAGATTGCATTTTACAGTTCATTGGTATCCTATTTGCAAATGCTTGGACGTTAACTTGTAAGACAAGCAGCAAGATCATGCGAAACTTGAATTAATTGTAGAACAAGAACTTTAATTTTCACAGAATTAAAAAAGATTACATTGGCATTATGCTCAGAGCATATCAGTCTGAGAGCTGAATCCCTTGCCTTAAGGAAGAAAATTCAAAGAGAAACTAACCAGAGGATGAAAAAAAATTATTAAAAATTACTTGCAGAGAATGGGTATTTTACCTGGAGATCACAAACCAAAATATTGTGTATTGATTTGGTTCAATGTGGAAGTTGTCATTCTATGTTTCTACATAAACATATAGAGGCAGGTACAGGTGGGAGCATACATAACTCCCTCACACACTCACTCACAAACACATGTACACATACACACATTTCAGTTATAGCTGTAATCAAAGATTACATATCTGTTCACTTCACTGATTCAAAATTAGATGGAGAAGAAGATCTTTGTCTCAGGGGAAAATAAAAGTTCCCAGAAGTGACAGCTGTCATATAGGTTGTCTGCTTTTCATCTTTTCAGACTGGTTTGCAAATGTTTGTTGAGAAATGAGAGATGATATTATCAAAACAAACAAACAGTTCTGACAAGAGATAAAGCCTTATTACTTCTACTGTTTCTTTATTTTCTGCATGTTTTTTGGACAAAAATCATAATTATCTGAAACTTTCCCTAAATCCTGTGACATATTTTTGATTGAAACTCATGAGCTTCCACTCTGCTTTTTTCATTAAAGGCATGTAGACCTTCAAATGATACTTGTCAGTATGGTGCTACTAACCTTTTTGGCACTCACACTTACCAGGAGCATAATACATAATTAAAGAGAGCTGCTGTTCAGCTGCCTGTCAAACTCTCCTTGTATTCCAGTTCCTTGAAACCTACATATCACTAGCATATATATTCTCTACAGCTTTTCATGAAAGCATCAGACGTATACATTGGGTTTTAGTAGGTGCTAAAAAAATAAAACTTAGAGCTGTACAAATAAGAAAAAAGTACATAGAAGCCACACAACCAGAATTCAACTTTGGCAAAGGTATATAGGACTACGAAAAAACCCGTGAAATAGATCTAATAAGGTTTTCATCATCTCTGCTGGCATACTCAGTAAGGGCAAGTCCATCAACTGAGAGATTCACAGATGTCAAAGTTACCCAACCAGGTGCTTATTACTAGAGCAGATGCTCTAAGTTAACAAGAGCAATGGAACGTTTATGGCCCATTTTATCTTGTTCACAAAATAAATATAATCATGGACAGTGAGGCAGTAAAGTGCTCATGCAAATCGGTTTGTAAGAGACTTAAAACAGAGCTTATGAAAACCAAAACAAAACCCCCTCAAACCTATACTCAGTAGGAAGCTGCCTATGCAAGCCACAAATCTTTGTGAAACTGCTTTGTGTGACTGCACAGAAAATACTCGTGTGAACCGAGTCGACTGTATGTTGCACGTGAGTTAGCTCGTTATTGATGTGATTTCCTATACTGTTTGAAACTATATCCAGGAAAAGCACACCTCAAAAATAAAAGCTGAAAGCAAAAATGTACGAATAAAAAAAACAGCCAGTGCGCTTTTGTGAACATTTTCCAAAATGAAACTGTTCCTTACCAGAGACATGAGTGGATAAAAACTAAAATCTGCAATACAAATGCAAGTTGCAATGAATTATCAAAATTAAGAGAAGCTTCTTACTGGGTGAAAGACATGAGAAATTTCCTAATTCTCTAATTATTCAAGTTGAGGTGATGAACATCTTTCTGTGGGTAAAATACCTTCATTTTTTGTACACTTTGGTTATTAATATTGTTACTGTGCATCTCTTGTTCCACTGCATTGTGCTTTCAGTAAATAGTTATTTCAACCCATAGTCTCCGCTTTTGTCACTTTCCCCTTATGGGAAGGGGTAGAGGAAGGGCAGTGGCTTATTTGGAGTTTAATTTCCAGCTGGTGTTAAAATCACCACACGTAATTTATGAAAAACATAAGCCTACAGTATTTTACTTTTTTAAAACCAGGCTATAAAAACAACTGTAATTAACTCTTGAACCTGGTAAAGTTTCTGGCTACTTTCCAGAGAATTGACCTTCCAACAGGTAAATAGAATACCTTTATTATAGTCATTCAGTACAGGAATAATTTTAAGGATTTGTTTCATGATCCCTGGGGGTTGCTTCACATGACTAGAAATATAGTTCAGAGATTTTGAATCAGGCCAGTGAAGCAGATAAGTTCAGTGAAGAATTTCATAGTGTCTCTTTCAGTTTGTGACACTATCACTAACAAAAAGGGAAAAAAATCCCCGTCTTTGCTCTTCACCACTATTATGTAAGGAAACTACTCAATGCGGTCACATACAAAATATAATTAAATGCTTCTCAAAATGGAAAAAAAAGAAGAAAATTTTCCATGTTTAGCCATTATACATTTTACTAGTACTTTTTTAGAAAACTGACTGCAACTATGGAACAGAAAATATTTGGACAGATAAATACTTTATTTAGGCTACCATTTGAATGGTCATTGAGAGGAAAGAAGACATCTGATTCTAGGGCATGGACTTAACTGCTGATATTTATCAGAAAGAGAGAAAAGTTCAAGGAATGTTGAGATTATTATCTTGTTAATCAGAATTTTATACTAAAGAATACCTTAAGAAATGGGAAAATTCATTCATTTGTTCTGTTAAATTACTGTTAATTGTAGCAATTCAAAATTTCTAGTACGGTAAAACTATGTTGTCGACATGAGTGGTCATTTTGAAGTTGGTAATGATAAAAAGAAATGAAATTATTTATTTTCTTTGGAAGAAAACAGTTCAAGAATGAATAATTAATGAGTGCTTTGGTGTAACCCTAACACATTTTAGATGGTATTAGTCTGTAAATTTTATTTGACACTTGTATACCTTGCATTAAAAATGGGAATGTGTACACCTAACATACTGAAGCAGAAAATGTTGCACACAGGAAGCTAATATGTATAATTTTCCTGCTTAAGTACCTGATTCCTTAGAAAAAATATGTTTTGTACATACGAATACCAGAAAAGGATGCTGTAACGGAAGTATGAGACAATATAGAGTGGTTTTCCATTGATTATATTCTATTTCCCCACTTATTTTTGTTGCCAGCTGTATATATTTAAACTCAACATGCCTAAAGTACTCTTTGCAAAACAAGCTCTTTATAGATGCAGAAAATATTATCTTTTTCTATCAATGAATGGTCTAATACAGAATATGTCAGTTGCACTGCCTCTGAGGAAAGCCAACAGCTTCTAATCACCTGAAAATAAAGTCTTCTGCAGGAGGTAGTATAAGTGCATGAATGCAATGTGATATAACGAAGGAAATGGAGCAAAATTAAAACTAGACAGACACTGCAGGAAAAGTCACAAGCAAACATAACATTATTACCATTTGCCAGCTACTCAATCCCCTGATATAAAAGAAATAACAAAAGGCAGTTTCTACTTTTTTAGGTCATCTTAAACTGATCCACAGCCGTGCTGCGGAAACAATACAAGGAAATTCCTTAAGGAAATGTAAAATCCAAGGGGGTAAAAAACCCCAAACATATCAGGAAACCTGTCTCCAGAGTTAACACCAGTACGTTCAGTAAACACAGCTGCAGCTTTAAATTCTTATTCTTTCTCTCATTTCCATCTCTACAAGACACAGAGAATGACCATTAGGTTTTCAATTGCTTTGCACAGCTATTGCTCACTTGATCTCTGACTTTTGTACCTTCATAATATTACATGAGGAAATCCAAATTATTTCTCCTGTGAATTATGTTCTGATTTTCTCTGTAATTTCATACCTATTAATTATGTTATAATTTTATTGTCTGAAAGAAAAGAATGAATGGGGTTTTTTTCTTTCATTTCTTTTGGGGTTTTTTTGCAGTCACTTCAATGCATGAAAGTGGGTTAGGCATTTTGTGGAATGCTTTGGTTCACAGAAATAAAAAATTATCTGCTATGTATGCTCAGATAACATACTCAGCATTTGAAAGTTTGAAACAAATGCTTGAAATTATCTGTGTCCTATAAGGCAACACATTGTTGACACTACCAGTGGCATAAATAGTTTTTACATGGAGATTCAACCTCCTTTTTTCAAGTATAGGTAGAAAAATAAACACACACAATCCTTGTTTCTTACTACATATTTGAATATATAACTATATGTAAAACAGAATTTTGGGCAGAACTCCATTGAAAAAAAAATTCATTTAAATAGAAATTTATGATCATAGGTTCCAAGAGGGGTGGTTTCTCTGCCGTAGAATATTATGTTCTATAAAAAAACGTACAAGAGAATCTCTGTTGAGACTATGTAGAGCATGAGATGTTGTGCTAAGCAATAAAACTTTCTGCTAAAGGCAGTCTAGCTCTTACTCCACAGAAAAATTGCTTTAGAGAGGAAGTTTTAACAGACGTATCTCCTTTACTCAGAGGTTGTTTTAAAATACCTTCTCTATTTTTTTCATTGAAAGCATAGAAGTGAGCCAGTTTGTGCCTCATAATATTATTTAAGAGACTATTTTTTAAAAAAAAATCTAATATAAAAAACCCCCACCATTCTTTTTTCCTTCCTTTTTTTCTTGATGGTTAGTGTTGGAATGGGCCCTATGCAATGTAAATGGCTAAAAAGCATGTTTTTAAAAGGTTCGAGTCTGCCAACACTTCTCCCAGTAGTGTTTTTTATACCAATCTTCTATTATGAAACTGTAGTAAATTGGGAAATAATTTCTATATTCTTTGCAAAATTTTATAAATTCTAGTGGGAAGACTAGACTCTTACTATACAGTATATGCAATGCTCTTACTATACAGTATATGCAATATCCACAGAAACAGGGATTTTTTATCCTAAAAATGTTTTAAATTTAAATTGATTTAGACTGAAAAAAAAAAGGGGTGGGGGGGCATCAGAAAGTTATCATCATTATTAATGGTTCCCAATACGGGAACTAAAATACAGGGGGTAGTGTCTGACCCAGATCCATAAGAAGATGTCTCCCAAAAGAGATGATATACAAATTCCTGATTTCCTGATTTCATTGTAATGATTGTACTTAAAGACGGTGTCCAAAGCAGCACATGTGGCATAACTGAAAAGTTAAGAGGCAACTCGTATGGACCACACATGTGTCAACTCACGAGATGCAAGCAATAATGCAGACTGCCTACTTTACATTTTGTCAGGCAGTGTATTCTTGTCCTGGGTGCTCCATGTGAATGGTGCCAGCTCATACTCTCCAGAGGAAAATGATTGCTCTCTTGAGTGTCCGCTATAGCTTATGCACAAGAGATATTAAAGAAAATAAGGGGAAAGTACTATAATATTAAGTAACAGGTACTGAAACTGTCACTGGGGTCTTTCTTGCGTTAAACAGCATGGATGATAGAAATCTGATTGCCCTATCCACCATCAGCAGAGACAGAAACCAATTCACAACAGACTGGAAGTTTGTGTTTGAGCAAGTCCCACTGATCACCCACTAAAACCAGGAAGCATCAGAATTGATCTGAATGAAGTGAAAATCCAAACAATTCAAAGCCTTTTCTCAAAAAAGCATTAGCATTCATGACAGGTGTGATTTAATCAAGATCAATACTGAGATTAGCCAAACTATGTGATGTTGCTGAAGAGCTGAAAAATCAGAAGAAAGAAAATGTGTTCCCCCTCAACAGGAACTGTCACTTTAAAATAAAATGACAATAAAGCAACACAAGAGTTGTTGCAGGAAAGAGACCAGCTGACCTCAATATCAATGACAGTAGTGAAATAAAATTGAACTGAGAGAAAAAAAAGTATTATTTGCCACAGTTACAGAAGTCTCATGAGTATACAGTTTATATCTTGCTTGGACACCAAGTACAAGTTAAAGCAGATCACTGCTCCTTAGAGAACATTCCTGACAACCTGATGCCTTCTGTACTGAGAAGTCTGCAGTGCAAGACCACACAATAACAAAGGTCTGATGTGAAAGTAATACGGAATCCCAGAAGTGAAATTCCTGTAGCAGTTTCCCTTGCACCATTTCACAGAAGGACAAAATATGAAAAAAATATTCAGATGAACAGATGCCTATGATATTAAAACACTTGCCAAGCACTTAGCCAGTAGAAAAGCATCCTCTGAACAGCACTAATAAACTATAGAAAGACCATGAAAAAGGTTGGTCCCTGGACTACTAGAAATTAGTGGCTTAAAAGAGTTGTATGTGAAGGATAGATCAGCCCTAAAAGAAGATGTACTATGATTCTCAAGATTGTATTTGCTGTCATTCAGTATAACACAGATGGGTACAATTCCTATGCTTTTATGGAAGCATAGAACAAGGAATAGATAGGGTGTTGCAAAGCTCAGGAAAAAAAACTGAATGCACCTTGTTCATGATACATCACACAGGGCTGGCTCCAGCTCCCAACACAATTAAAGCCAACACAGGCACAATCATGAGATAATACTATGGCTGCAGCTACGAAAAGTGAAATTCCAGGTGTGTAACTTAAAACAAGCAAGCACACAAACATCCTAATGCAGTTACTCAGCAGGAACATAGGTAATAACTACTCCAAATAACCTGTATTTACGGGAGGGATATGTTGCATCTCTTGGCAGTAAAATGGCAAAAACACTGTTCCTTTAAAAAGAGAAATTAAAAACACCTCCAATACAGCTTTGCTGTCAGTCTCTCTGTCAATATACTCTGTTGAGACTTCTGGCATCACCATAGGTCTTTGAAACACCTGTTACTCAACCCACTTTAGCTTACACCATGTTGAATGGAATTCAATGTGTTAAGGTATATAAACAGAGGAAACACAATAAGTACGAAGAGAAAAGAATGCACTATTTGGCTTATGTACCCGATTCTTTGGGAATATAAATGGCAGTACAATTTTTTGAATACAAAATTTATTTTTCTTGAATATCTTTGAAAAAAAGAAAGCTTCAACACAAAACCTGCTTCTCTCCCAAGTAAAAAAATATCAAGAAACATTTGGAAAAATTACTAAATGAGATGTAATTCCAAGTGCAGGTAAGGGCAACAGATGCCATTTTCATTAAGTCATAAAGACTTATGTAAAAAGCAGAAGCCCTTTAAAAATTGTAAACAATCTGCTGAGGATGCAATGATCTGTAAAATCAGAGAAAATTAAATATTTAACTAGTAGAGTTTAAAAAAAACTTTATTCAGTATGAATTCCCTCAGACAGTTCAAGAGACTTTAGGGAGTTCTTTAAACTTATGGGCAGTAAAATGGAAAATAAAAAAACATTTGTCCACTAATGGGACACTTGATAACTGACGCTCAAAGATGTTAATTGATGTGTAACAGTAAGATATTTATTCAGATAAAGATAATCCTTGTATGAAGTGTTTATTGAAATACTCTTAAAGCAAGAGTATTTTGAGCTTTAAACAACAGTAGGTTATTCATTGAGGACTGTAGTAGTGATCCCATTGCTACAAATGAAACACCTGCAATTCTCTGCTGTAGTTTCTTTGCATCATCTGTCAAACATGGCAAAATAGATCATCCCAGCTATGGAATATCCCTAAAACCAAGCTTCATCGTTGTTAGACAATTAAGTGCTAGTTTCTTTTGGATACAACTTATTCATGAATTTGTGCTTTCCTGTGCCTTTGTGTCTCTGGAAGACTGGAAATTTAGTACAAGCAGGCTGCCTCTGTTTTAACATGAAGTTCTGTTTCTTTCACTTCATTTTTTTTCCTAATATAAACATGTTTTATACATATGATTCACATGTATAAGAGACTAATCTGTGTTTGCCTATCCCTTTACTTAAACTCCTCCTACCAGATGACTATATCATAATGAGTAAGGATACAGCTGAAAACTTCTAACACATAGGCGATAGTTTTGAGGCCAAAAAAAGCTTGATTTCATTATTAATGTGAAGTGCACTGAGAATGCTTACAGCCACATGGCGTGAGCCCTTCCTGAACACATGGAATCTTCTTACACTCCTTTCAGGGCTAGTGGCCCATATTGGTCATTGTGATATAGATGAAGCCTCACATTGAAGGCATTTTTATATGAAGTGTTCATAATTTTGAAGTATTTTAGCATGTTTAATCTCCACATTTTGGAGTTACTGTACTATTTGGTTTATATCTTTTATATTTATAACTAATTGAATTTTTAATGTAGTTATGTTTTAATAAAAAACAGGACTAAAAATACTACAACTCAATTTTCCATCAAGAAAAGAGGAAAAAAAAAAGAGAAGATTTCATGAGATACGACTCAGACAATTATTTCTGAAATTACTATCTTACAGTGTCAAATGAGCAACAGAAACAAGAATAGAATCGAAATCTCAT
Source organism: Pseudorectes ferrugineus (assembly GCA_008033365.1). Classification (NCBI taxonomy): domain Eukaryota; kingdom Metazoa; phylum Chordata; class Aves; order Passeriformes; genus Pseudorectes; species Pseudorectes ferrugineus. Next base: position 21,533 of record QWTY01006098.1, on the reverse strand, counting down.
CTAAGAATGACCTTAATGTCAAGAGCTTTTCAGATATGATTGACCATCTTTCTTTATTACTGAGGTTAAATACAGCTAAGCTGTCAAGAATGATTTGTTGGAACACATCCTGCATCCTGTCCTCAGTGTCCCTTCCAAACAGGTGTCCCTCTCCTATGCTGAAAAACAAATATTCATCCAGCATATTCTACTGTGTTCCAGTAAGTCCTTCTGATCATGAGAGCAGCTGACTACATGGGGCCAGGAAACTGGGTAGATTCTGTAAACACTTGTAAACCACTAGAGAATATTAAATCTGGCTTTCCTATTTTGTCAGTGCTCCTGACCTGTGTTTGGTATCTTCCCAGGATTTAATCTGTACCCTTGTTTTCCATTGTGATGCTAAATGTGATAAATGTGATATTTGCAGTGTGAAACAGACACAAATGCATCCTGAAATAGATTGCAAAGACAGGAAAATTGAAAAAAATTCAATCACTGCAGCAAAGTGTACTATTGTAAATGTGATGGGCTGGATGGTTGTTAATATCTCTTAAGTACTTGAAGGAAGAGAGACAAGGTACAAGTTATTCTGATGTTCTATTATCTGCTTTATTAAAGAGAACTTCCTCCTGAGTTTGTACTAACTCTATTCATTTCCCCCACGCCCTAAACCAAGATTTTTACCACATAAACAGCAGAGTTCAGAAGAAAATTTTGTTACAAGAACAGGGATTATACAAGTGTGCCTGCTTTTGCTGTTTTCAGCTAGGCAGTCCTCTTTACTCAGTTTCCTTATTCTGACCAGAGGGATTACTAGCTTAATATAATTTAGTGAATTACAAAACATGTTTATAAGCCTGTTTGCAAGTTAGTGTGTTCAGACTATAACAACATATGAAGATAAATTCAGACTACTTTGGAGAAGTGTTTTGTTCCTAATGTTAGCAAAAATATGAATAAAAATTAATCAGATTTTGGTGAAGAATATCAAGGTTTTTATCCAGTCATTAATGTGGCCTCAATATCACATGTTGTTTGTGGGCTAAATTGTGTCTGAAGATTCTTGTTTACTCTTACATATATGTCAGATAAAAAGCCTGACTGAGAACCATGTGGACTAAAATACCATGGGGTAAGATAACCCATGAATACAGTCTTATTCTAAATGAAATAATGAGGTGTTTCAGTCAGTGAGAGCTGACATTGACTATTGCCAGAGCTCAGGCTCTTTAAAAATCTGTACCTGGATTTGCCTTGCATTAATTTCCAGCTTAACCCTACGCAATATCATGTCAGTCATCCTAATTCAAATGGGCACGTGGTCTAATGCATGGGCTTTCATTTGATTGCAGAACTGTATCTACTGAAAAGAAAACTTTTTAGATACCTTCTTCAGAAAAATTGTATTGAAAGCTGGCTGGGGGTGCCTCTCCACTTCATGTTAGGTTGGACATCAGGAGGAATTTCTTCATGGAAAGAGTGGTAAGGAATTGGAAATATCTGAGCAGGGAGGTGGTGGAGTCCCAATTCCTAAAGGTGTCCAAGGAATGACTGGACGTGGCACTCTGTGCTCTGGTCTGGTTGACAAGGTGGGGACCGATCACAGGTTGGACTTGATGACCTTAGAGGTTTTTTCCAACCTCGATGATTCTGTCATTCTGTGTTAGTGAGCAGGGCAATACAAACTTGAGGAAGCCTAGAAAATAAGGAAATTGATTAAAGATGAAAATTATTGTTCAAGAATTGCAATCACTTTTGCAACACAGAGGAAAAACTTGAAAGTTTTTGTTCTGACAAAAATGCGCAGAGGTAAACACAGGACAAAGATAATTTCCAAAATTGATTCTCATTTAAAAATCTATTTTGATACTGAAGCACATCTCTATCATAATACACTGCAAACAGTTTATGTCAACTTAGAACACTTCGAAGTATTTAAAAGATGGCTTTTGCTTGGTAGTGCTGTTCAGAAGCAAGTCTCAACATCAATTTGTCAGAAATAACCAAAATCGTAAGTTGGAGGTTTAATAAAGAATGTACCTATGATAAGTCATCTGTTAAGTGTGCATTTACAATTTGCATTGAATGCTGGTTTCCTCATGAGGACATGTTACATTACTCTGATCATTCCAGAAATCTTTATGTTCTTTATTCTGTTCTTTCAACTTAATTCATTTCTTATGACTTCCTCCTTCCTGGTAAGATTTTCTGTGAGGTTTTATAAACATTATCATCTGAATTCAAATCTAGCCAAGATTTATGGAATAATTCCATGATTAATTGGTTTTGCCACTTATAATAGTTTATAGATTTCAATTTAGAAAAATTAAACTGCATACTATATTATAATAAACACTGAAATGTCCTGCTTTGAAGGATCAGAATGTTTCAAGAACAATCCCTGGGTGAATAATAAAAATAAATCTTCAGTTACTCTTTTCTTATTATTTTTTTGAAATGCAGCAATGTTCCTAAAGAAAATGAATGTGCTGTGTGATACTGTGGAAGGTATACTACAAAAGATATGATAAAGGTAGCACAGAACTAAAGAAGTTCCATAAGAATGCAATGCATCACCACTTTTTCTATATAATTGAGCAAGATTTTTCTTGTTCTCTTTAGAGTTTCTGACTGAATAGCCATAGAGAAAGAGCAAGAAATTAATATTTCTTTCTATGCCATAGTGCAGAGACTAATTTTCTTCAACCTACTGATAAGAGTTTGAACGTGTACTAGATGTGCTTTGTCCAAGAACCATTTGCTACGTCTGTTTGAAGTAGATGCTAATGTCTTCCTTTTCTATCCCTCTCACCCATCTTGGCACTGATCTGCCCTACAATGCAGCAACATTCCAAATCATTACCCTTCTTGGCTGTAATTCCTATACTCACTTAAAGCCCAGCTAATCCTACTTAAGTGAAGACAACCTGAAGGAGACAGAGTAAAAATTAGGTTTACACTGCCTGATACTTCTGTTTGAACTGCTTCACTCTGCTGTGACCTCTATTCCAGGAGCAGGTCTGCTCACCACAAAACATAGCTGGTCAGCTTCAACCTGTGAAAAGTTTGGGATATATTATGTGGCCCAATCCATTCCATCATTACTTTATTCTATGGTTTTGTAGCACTGTATTGGGAAATAAATTCAATTCTTGTTTACAAATATAGAAATTATGGCAGGAAAAATATCAGGCAGAGGATGAATTCTGTGGCTGGAAAAGAGAATTAGAGTATTCAGCCTTCTGTGTCTCTTGTCTCCTGGGCCACCTGGATGTGCTGACCTTATTACGCTGTATTTTACAACTAAAACAATGCTTTTATCCTACTCCGTAATGAAGGCTTCTGGGCACTCTCAAAAAACCCAATTATAGCACTATGAAGATATAAGACGGTATATAATTCTTACAGAATTATAACCCAATTACATCTTTCTATGTAAATAAAGCCTTCTGATTTAGTAAAACCTGGGTCTGCCTAACTCAAGCCACCTCTAAGCCGCTTCAGTACTGTACTCTGCCTCTGTTTGGAACTAATTTCATATTTTATCTGAGGATTATATCTGTCATAAACTTCAGTGCTGCTTGTAGGAAGCAATAGGACGAGCCCCATCCCATGTCAGACAAAAGATCTGCACCAAAGGAAATTGCCAGTAGCAAAAGAAAGATTTTAGTGAGCTGCTAAGATGGAGCGCCAGTCTGCCTCCTCTCAGTGACGGAGATGCTCCTTATCTGCTTTGTCAAAGCTTGACATACATTAGTATGCCAGACACTCATACCATCAAACCCAGCACAGGGTAGCATATAACATGTACCCACAGGTGACTAGTTAATATAATTTCCTTCATTTTCAATCAAGACATTTTCAGTTTAATTTAGATACCTGTCCCTTCTTTGCCACTGGGGCTTGTGTCAAGCTTATACAGGAGATGCAGCAAACTTTATTAGCATAGATATTAAAGTCACTCATTACAAGTGACACAGTCAGAGCAAGCAATCCAGCACTTGCTCAGTGTCACTAGGTAAAGCTGTGTTAAACTTGATCTGAAACTGCTCTTCTCGGTCTGAAGATATAATAGTTACAAACTATCAGCATCACCCCAGAGCAGCAACTTAAATGCATTATATGTATTTGAGCTGGTAGTTTTGCCTGTGGAAATATTAAATATTAAACAATAGCTGCCTATGTGTTTCTGGTACTTGGCAATTCTTCCTTAGCAAAAAAAGAAAAGTATCTTTCTTTTATTCACTGAAAACCTTCTTGCCTCCTCACAGAAACCTTGTTGTCATTGTGTACCATGGCCACAGCAAGATACCTTGATCCAGATTAGGATCCTATTAACTTTATACTTTACTAGCATTAAATGCAAATAATGAGAGGCAGTCATGGCCTTAAAAACCTATAAGTGCAGTAAACAAAACATTTAAGTGAGTAGGAGAGGAACAGAGTATCAAGGGGGTGAAATAATATGCTTGAAGTTACAAAACAAAGCACATCCAAAGTAATAAAAGTCTTCATGTCATCTAGTTCCTTATCACTAGGTGAAGATTTCCTCTGTCAGCCTGAAATAAAAATTGGTTTTGGCCTCCTGCTTTTAATGTCAATCTAATCAAACCACCATCCTCCAGCTGTTGCTGTTGCTTCTTTGTGTGGCAAGAACAAATTTTCTGTAATACCTGTCAAAATGAGAGTTTGAGGACTCCTTTTGTTAGTATATATGAGATGAAATGATATGGCATGATTCACACTTGCATATTTTATAATACCTTTTAAAAGTTGGAGACAATATGTCTGGACACTCCTGAGGAGTGCTTGGAACAAAAGATCTGAGTCACCTGAGCCACCACCAAGAGGGTTAACAATGACTAACTTTAGTAGGTTGTCCACATTTCATGTTAACAGGAAAGCACTTTATGTTTTTTGTAAATAAGCTACTTTCCTTAGAAAACCCTCTTTATAGTCTAAGGGCTTATGTTCCTGCAAAACTCTACAAATTCAACCCTTATTTTATGGTGTTGCAGTCAATGTCTTGATGATGAGCAAAGAGGAAGCACATATTTTGCATATATATATATATA
>QWTY01006098.1:0-10140 GCA_008033365.1 Pseudorectes ferrugineus | reverse complement strand
CAGGAAACTTAGGAGGCATAGCAAGCCATTCACATCCTCTTGCACTTGCAAATAATAAACTCAGCACTGATCAAAGTGGCCTTGAAAGAAGCAGAAGCTTCATGAGGGGAAAGAGAGAAAGAAAGATGTAGGACTGCCTGATCTTGCACTAATCATGCATCTGAGGCTGCTGAAGAGGTCTTTTGGGGAAAAAAAAAAACACAAACAAAAAACGACCCACACACACAAACAGAAAACCAAATAAATATATTCAGAAAGCTCTGAAGGTCTTTCAGCCAAGGAATGCAGTGGATACAAATTAAATGAAAAAAGCAGTACTAGGGACACTTTTGAGTATGTTGCTCTGTTTTATTTCCCATTTGGACGTTTGGGAGAGAGTTAATTTAGAAACTCCTAATCCTTTATATTGCAGGAAACATCGCAAAAAGAGGTAGTTGATCGCAAAGGCATAACGTTGTTTCACCCAAGAAATCCTCATGCTGTCTACTCTTGCTTACATTCAGTAGCAGAATTAGAATTGGATGAAAAAATGGTTATTACTTTCTTTTAATCTGTCAGCACATTTTTAACTGTATTGGTTTTTGCTGCCTGTCCTGGGAATGTAGGACTGGAAGTTTCCATAGAGAGTAACTGTGTAATAAAAGTTGAATCAACAGAACCTGACTTCCACAGTACAAGACAACAGGAACTTAAAATAACCTTATGACCCCATGTTCCTTAGATGTTTCTCTTTTTCCCATGCTTTTAAAGTGCAGTAGGAGGGACTGTGGACATGTTTGCAGTTTCTTCTGTCAGTCTGTCAGATCAGCCTGAGCTGTAAAAGGAGTGATGGAAGGGAAGAAAGAAAGAAAGGCAGCTTGTATGGATAACAGAGCCAAACTCTTTCTTTTCAGGAGCCCAGACTGTCAGTCGAGTCCAACCCTATCAGTACAAACAAAACCACATAATACCTGCATAATTCTACATCATAACAGCCAGGTCTGATAGATTTGAAAGGCAACAAATAATGGCAAAGCATAGATGGATTCTGAAAAAATTTGAATTAATAATAACCACATCAATAACAATAATGATGAATAATAAGCTAAAAATAACAGCAAAAATAATAGTAAGACATTTCTACATTGTAGGTGTAATTATTACTGTATGACTTACAAAGCTGTCAGCTCTTCTGTGGCCCAGATCATTAGACCTTCAGTCCTTTTTACATGCACATCAAAAGCATGGAACAAAACATAAGAAAGTGATACGAACAAGCGGACAATACTACTGTTTATTCTGGGATAAGGTATGATTGTATATGTGACTAGAAAAAAATAACATGATCTGGCCTAATATTTTGGAAAGATGTGAGATCTCCCAAAATTTCTCTGATTATATCCCTTCTAATCTAAATGTATGACCTGACTCTTCTTTTCATGAAAATGATCAAGGCAAAATTTAAAGAATATCCTGAATTTCTTGAATTATTTATTATTTTTAGCTTGGGACAGAGTAAAAGACAGATAAGGAAAAACTTAACCGTTCCAAACTATAATAGATTCTATACAGTAACAAAGTATAATTTTCCCCCCTTTGCTCTATTTTTATCTAACCCCCTTTACATTCAAATACACACAAAAGTCTGCCCAGCCGAGTGAGTAATGCAGACCTTTTTTTTAAATTTGGTTGTAGATGATCCTAGCTTAAATTTTTTCTCATTAAAAAAAATGTTTTAGTAGACTTTAATTAAAGTAAAAAATTTGATTTTTACTTTCATTGCCCTAGCAGAGATATCACCTTGAGATATGAATCATTGTTCCAGGTCAATGTGTTGCACTTCTGGTAAACAGAAGTGTTCATAGATATACTACAGAAAATGCAGAGCTTTGTTTATTTGTTGTACAGTGTTAATTGCCTTACAAAGGAAATTTCTTTGAATCTGATTAATACAGATATACATCATATATATATATAAACATATATATTTTTATACATGAGTATAGAAACATGTGAAATGGATTCATCAAACTTGCTATCATGACTGTAATTGTTGGCCTTTAGAAAAGTAATTTTCTAATATATTTGAAATGAAAAAAGTTGGTTGGTTGGGCTTTTTTAATGTGTCTATAAGTTAGAGATTGGAAGTTATTCCTGTTTGGCAATAAACATCTAGATTAATATTTTTCTTTCTTTGAATACTTTAAATCATTATTTCATACTCTTATTTTTGACATTCATTTTAAGACATTTTTTCTCCATTTAACTTTCAGGTTTTGTATGCCAGTGTTATACAAAATGTTCATGTTTGTTCTTACAAGAAGAATGCATAAAAACAATACAGTTAGTGTTATCAGTGCTTTACTTATGGTCTCAATGATCTTTTTAAGATCTGGTACCATAAATCCATGGCCATTGATCAGTGTTTTCAGGAAAAAGTATGTTTCATAACTGCAATTTCCTTTCTTGCTATTTATTTAAACAAGCACTTCCATGGAATTTTTTTTATTACTGTTATGTTAGCTGGCTAGAAACAAAACCTGAGAAATGGTAGCTGAATAACTACAAAACTGTACTTAGCTGTGTGTATTTCTTCATGAGACCTTTTCAAATTGTGTTACCTTCATAGAACATCTTACTCTCTACCTTAATTTTGTATCATGTATTGGAAATGCAATAGTAGGAGGAAGAAGTTAAGCAGCGCTTTCTACTTAATTAAAAAGTGATTTCATGTAGCAATAAAGGTTATTTTATATAAAAATTTCTAAATATAAATATTTTTCTGTTTAAATGCATAATTTTGTTAAATGGAAACAGACAAAAAACATTATCTTTTAATATTTGCCGGGTACTTCATATTCTACTGTATTTTCAAACTGTAGCTGCAAAAGCTTTTGTTCTGAATTTTTACTTCAATTATGAATCTGAAGTGCTTGTTAAAGAATAATAATTTAATATTAGATGGCATAGCTACAGTCTTTTCAGTGATCTATATTCATAGATTTAAATTGAGCTCAGTCTTTTGACTTCAGTGAAACTATGCCAAATTTTACCCAGGTAGAATAAAAGAGAACCCATATATTTATTTTGTGATTGGTTAACGAAAAAGTTTTCTTAAATGTATCTTTTCCTTCATTTCTTTGGTGTGATACAGCACCTATATAACCTACATTCTGACTGCTGCAGAAGCACAAAACCCATCACCTGGTGTCACGTAGGTAATCCCTTGGGCATCTCTCTGTGTCAACTGCTATCTTTGTTCATGCAGACACACTAGTGGGAACAATGGAAGTATTTTTATCCCAGCATCCCACATGAACTAATAGTGCCATTTGACCTTGAGTAGCTGAATTAGTCCCGTTTGCATGCCTTCATAAATTGCACAGCAGCCCTGGAAAATATCACTTGATTCCTGAAATCTCTGTACTTCTGATCTGATAAATGTATGTGTGAGTACATTTTATTGCAGCTCTTCCAAATATACTAGTCAGAAGATCTGACACGGTGAAGGATTATTGTCACCATCACTTCTCTGAAAATTGTCTTCATAGCGAGAAAATCTGAAAAGACCACAAAAGGAAGCCTGAGAGAAGTTGGGGTTTTGGGGGGTTTAGTAGTGTTTTGAGGTTTTTTGGGGGGTTGTTTTGATGTATTGGGTTTTTTATGGGTAAGGAAAGATTCATCCATGTGTCTTGTGTCAAAGAGCTTATTTTTTTCCAAGGTTAAAAAGGATGGATCTAGCAGACTGCCCCATCTGCATATAGTATAACTTATCAAAGTTAATAAAAACCTCATGCAGTTTCCCGACATTCTGCAATCATTATCAACTCAATTTGCATTTCCCATCAGAGATGCACCCAAATGTGTGGAATTGGCGATCGTTTTTCAGAAATCTTTAAAAGTGAGATAGCCACATTCCATTTATAAAATGAACTTTGAAAGGCTGGCCCTGTATTATGCCTTGCATAATCAGCCTAATGGATTAAGAAGCTCATTTACAATATAAAGAACCTAAAATGGGTCTGATAAAACCTTGATTACAGTTACAGTTACATATGAAAGAGATGACATCTGTTTCTGCCTGAGACTAAACCTATGATTTGGGCCCAGTGAGAAAAGCAAGATGCTGTTTTAAAAGAAGTTATAATAAAAAGTGAGGTTGCTTTCAGGTTCTGTAAAGCATTAGCTCACAGATCGAAGCTTCTAGAAAAAAAAGTCAAAAAGAAACATCGGTCTCTTTGCTTCATTTACCACTTACCCCTCTAAAGTATTGATTTTCTATTGCTTCACATTTGCTTGTGTTGGGAAGTGAAAGTGCAATGTAGACACAGAATTCATTCACATGAAATAATGAACTGCTATGTAACATTCAAATAATATGCAGGGGAGCTTAGGAACCTCTAATTACTTCTTATTATTGAAAGTCTAGTGAAATAAAGACACCTTGATAGACAAGGAAATGTGAAGTGCTGCATTTTCCCTCTAAGGAATTCTTATAGAACAAGAAAAAATATTAAAAATGAATTGTTTAAAACATATGGCATTCACTTTATTTGTCATGTTTAAAAAACAATTTGCTGCAAATTGCCATACATATCTACAGTGCTGGGTCTGGGTTTTCTCTGGAGGTTTTCAATATCAAGCTCCAATGAACACTGATCTCAATTTTACAGGTAAACTTTGAAATTAAATTCTCCTTGGGAAATTTCTACTATTCACATATCAATGTTAATCTGTCTTTTGAAATGATATTACCAATTTTTAACGTCTCTTCTTCTCTGCTTAAAATATAGTCTTAAGGAACTCTGGAAGAACAGAAAAAGGGATATAATATTTTCATTTAATTTGTAGAGAAATAAACAAGTGTGATTTGTTGTCATTTTGAAAAATTCCAGCTACTCAGAATGTTTGGTTTGGATTTGGTTTTTTTTTCAGTAAAGCTGAGGGCTTTATTTCTTGCTAATTGTCAAGAACAGTTATCAAGATTTATTCTTTGAAAAGTTACGTTAGCCTTATTTCTCCACAAGATGTTGTATAACAAAGTTTGAATCCAGACACTTAAAATCAATATATGGCTGAAGGCGATTTTTCTTTTAGCCATCAGTTCCTTCCCAGAAGTTTCCATTTAAAGAAAATGCAAGGGATTTTTCAGTTGGTTATCTTTGTCAAAAATAAAACACCTATATGTCTGATGAAAAAAATCTTATTGCTTATATTCTTCAGCAACAGAGGTTTTATTTCTTGTTTAAACCTTAAACTGAATTATTATCCACCACCATAATACAGCCTATAAGATCACAAGACCTTAGGCTAAATGGTCAAAATGATAGACCAAGAGATGGGTCATGCACTTCATTTATCTGAATACAGTCTTTCCTGCACACATTATTGCTCAAATGACTCTTGTACTCATCATATACTACTTGTATAAAGCCTTTACATCTTGGAAGTCAAATGTTTCCTTAAAAATTTGCAAAAGCACGTATGGAAGAGAAAAGACTCAATGAGAACAGGTTACTCCATCTCAGTGATGGAGAATTCCTCAAAAGGCACAGAGCAGTGGCCTGCTGTTGTTATCCTGAAACCCTGAATGGGCCCTACAAGGTTCTAGAAATGCAAAAATGAGATTGTCTCTAGCCATTTGGAGAACACGTGCCTTTCATGAGCTACATATATTCTCTGCATCTTTCAAACTAATATCTGATGCTGGTTGTTGTTCTTGTACTTTCCATTTCTGTCATTGAAAGAGAGAAGCCACAGTGGGACTGGCTGCCAGGATCTGGTAGATAAGAAAAAAGGATGGTGTTCAGTTCCGCTGTTCGCTCCTGCTGTGCCACATGGCAGTTGGCAAAAAACAAGACTCAGTATCTCTGGTGCATCCATTGAGGCAGTATATGAGCAGCTGCTTAAGGGAAGGGATGTTTAATGAATGCTCACATTTTTAATGGCATCTAGTGGAAAAATGGGAGGTAGTTGGAAATATGATTTTCCCTGCTTCTGATCATAACGGTCTTGATGTGAATGCAACATTTCAGTTGAAAAATATATCCAAGTCTTAACTGAGAAAACACACTTACAGTTGATAATAAAATCTACATCTTTTGAGCACAGCTGGTCTCAAGGCCACCATTTACCAACTGGATGTCAGCTGGAGGCCTCCATCCAAAAGTTGAGCAGCTCTTCATAGTTGTGGGAACCGACAGCTGGCCTGAAGGCTTTGCAGATATCTCCTTGGACACAATCAGCTTGTACCCATGAGAATTGCAGAAGCAAGAAGTGTAAACAACAGAAAGAGGACAGCAGCTGCAAAAGGGAGAATACGGGCTGATATTTCGCAAAGAATGTGTGCCAGCTATAGACAACCAGTAGTATTGTATTGTAGCAAAATAATAGCCAATGAACATGTAGCTAAGAAAGTGTATAAAAGAAATTGTGTAGTAATAAACGTGCTTTTGGCCTTTGATCAGGGCAGAGAGTGTATGTGTGTCGCGTCTGTCCCAACAGCAACACATAGTAATCCTAGCTAGTCTTCACACCATATTTTCACATATGTCATCTGAACTTGCCACACCTTTGACTTGTAAAAGTTGTTCAGAGGAACAACATTGACTTGGGAGCATGTTTTTTACGCTCTGCCAAGGGTTACATTAAATATCCTGATGCTCAGATTATTCCTGATCCCAGTTTGAATAGCAGACGATCCAAAAAAGACAGAGAAATGTAAGTGATTGATATATCTTAGACCACAGTTAAGACAAGATTTGAAAGACTTCATAAAGCCTTTTTTCTTTTTTCCCCAGTGAGGAAAATGAGAGGTGACAATGTTCGTTCTGCAATTCTTCATTTTGAAGTAGTTATCTCTGAGTCTGCTGAGGAAGCAGAGATTTACATTTGGAAGCAATGTCTTAGAACTCTTTTTCCAAATGATGGCAGTGACTTGAGTATAATTTTTCCTTTCCCACTGAAGTGGGATATTTTCATTCAGACAATGGTTAACAATTACTTGGTGTACAACTGTGGTGCAGGAAAAACATCTACTGCTTTTTGCATTGCTGGGGCAAATATATTGAGTTTTTGAGTTTATAAGCTGGCCAAGCCGGCTTGTTTGTCTCAGATCATCACTAAAATCTACTGCAGAGTAAAATTTAGCCTTGAAAATTCTGAGTTTGGAGGGCAGACACTACTTACAAAGCACAATGAAGTGTGTTTAGGAGATGCAAACATTCAGCATGTGAGATGTACAACTTCTTTTGTATTACCAGGAAATGCACGAACCACAGTATTCTCCAAAGCCAGATAATTAAATCTGTCTCTGCTCTAACATGAGCTGAAATGTCCAAAGGAATCCTGTAATTCTTAGTCACTACATAAATATCAAACTTGAAGAATAATTTTAGTAACATGTCAGACAATTGTCAGGTATCCATTCCTGGGACGTGCTATTTGCTTTACCTCTAATGATTTGTCAATTTTATCATACACTTTTTTGCATTGCAAAAAGCACAGCACAAAATAATACAAACTTTGGCTTTAACAAGGAACTACCATCATATTTCTCTTTCATAAACCGTGGCAAAAAAAAAAAAAAAATTAAATATAGCATTTGCACATTCCATATAGAAAAAGCAACTGAAAATTGCACCTGATGAAAATGTAAGTCAAACAAATGGCTGGAGTAAATATGCACTTCATACACTGGCACACCCTTACTGCCTACCTTCTCTCAGTAAAGCTAAAGAAAACCTGATTCTTCTGGTAAGGTTTTCTTGAGAGACAAATAAGGAACACTCCCTGGGATATCTCTTAGGTATAGAGTACATGATAGCTTGAACAGTTTTATATGTCAGCTCTGTGATTGGGGAGTGACATAATATGGATCAGGAAAAGCTTTTTGCTTTGCTTTTTTAATTAAGAAAATACAACATATTTGACTTTATACCAGCAGCTTTTAGTCCTGCTTAATCTTAGGGAAACAGATAAATTGTTACAACCTTTGAAGAAGGAGTATTTAGCAATGTAGCATTACTTGGAATTCAGGTTTCTGTAAGTCATTTTTGATAATGTCTGCACTATCAGAAATATTCTGTTGTTATTTAGATCATTAAACTTCTAATGTGTGCTAATGTTGGTTTATAGCCCTACAACAGGTCTCTTCGTTGTTTCTTTAACTGTCCCTTATATTACACAGATAACAAAACCAGAACAAAGCCAACCCTCCCTTCATAGTGGAATTTCAAATCTATTCTGACATAACTATTAGATGTCTATTTATAAAATATTTCCCATTAAGACATTTACTCTTGGTTCACAAATTACTTTTTCTGAACATTAAGTGGTGAATCCATTAAATCACTTATGAATTTAAACAAAAGAAAGCAGGTTCCTTTAGGATATTCAACATCTGTGTCAGCCAGATCTTCACCTCAAAGGATTTGAAGAGTAAATTATGCAGGCAATTACATCTTTCCATTAAATACATTAAAAATAATAAAAGTTAAAATATTTTAAATTAGCTATATTTTAAATGGTTATTAAGAACACACTTTAATCTCAATTGTTGTATCTAATGGTTATAATTATATAGAATTTATAGTCTTTTGTCAACAAATTAGAGAACTCCTCTTGGGAGATATTAAGACATTGCAGTTACCATAATCATTCAGTCCTTATTATGTACATTTAATTGCTTATAGTGACAATCCTGTTAGAAAGTGTAAGCTAGCCCAGCACCTTGTAAAGTCTGGATCTCAATAATACAGTTTCACAAGAAATGCTATTAAACACAGCCCTAAACCAGCAGCAAATGTGGTGATGTCTTCTGTTAAAATTCCTTCCAATGCAAAAGTGCAATTTCTGCAAAATTTATAAAAACCAAGTGCAGGAACATACTGTGAGCATTCACCTGCTTCAAAACGTGTGAGCAAGAAATTCAATATCTCCCTACTGGTTTCCTAGAAGGAACCAGAGAAAGAGCAATTTATTTCATTTGTTGAAACCTGGTGCTATTTATGTGGAGTTGAACTACACATACGTTTATATATATATATATATAGTTATACATAACTATACATTATCTACTACAATAGCATATAGCATAACACAGCATGACATGCATTTTCTGCTACATAAAAACCCCACAAAAACCAAAATCACAATGATTTGGAAACAAGCATGGAAAGAAAAACAAAAACAACCAAGCAGGTGTTAAGGAAGTACCGAGTCAAATTTAAAAAAAAAAATTGCTCATACCTGAACATTATCTTTGCATCTTAATGTGAGGAAGGTCTTGTTTCTTTCTTGTTTTCATTTTTTGGTAAATAAAAACAACTTGCTTAATCACTTCAAATTAGTTATGTATGGAATCGCTTAAGCAAGTATTGTCATATGTAATCATAGGACAAAATGGAGATCTGATGATATCAGCTGACCTGTATTTCCAATCTTTAGTTAGGATAGTTTTCAAAATCTGGAGCATATACATATGCCTTCAGCTTTTATGTAAAAGCAGTGAACATCCTTGAACCAAGATTAAAAGTAGAAATGCATATTAAATCACATATTCCTTTCTCTCCCTTTATCCCTCTTCTTCAATTCCAAGCATTACAGCGGATTCAGCAAATAACTATTGGGATCAGTATTTTTTAATCTATTAATCAGTCCTTTCTGTCACCAGACACTCAGACAGTATGTTGTCTTCTGTTTTACAGCCAACCTGGTACACATTAGACAGTCACAAGAAGTTGATAATTGCCAGTTCTTACAGCTGATCACAAACTGAAATAGTCATTAATTCTCTTCTAGGTTGGGTAATGAGAGAGAGTTTTACTCCAGCGAACTTTACCCCTTACATATTCTGTCTGAACTGATAGAGATTGAAAGCAGTAGAAGTTCAGTTCATTAAGATGAGTTCTTTGAGCAATTTTTTTCTCTTTCTTTTAATATGCCTGTTAAGCCTGATGGAACTTTGGGAGAGATGTTCTAGCAAATGTCTGCTATTGCTCAGTTAAGGGTTTTTGCTATGTGTTTCCCTCAAGGGGTCCAGTAGTTATTTCTGGAGAGCTATAAATAGTGCTTTTCCTGATGGAAACTGTAGAGACTTAATTTTTTTTGCAAGAGAGCTTTTGAGCAAAGTGGCTAACATCTCCATTCAGATTCACAGCA
>QWTY01006095.1:0-10892 GCA_008033365.1 Pseudorectes ferrugineus | reverse complement strand
TGGAATGTCCCCGAGCACAAGCCAAATTAATTCATATTTTAAAAGATTTCTGTCTACAATAACAGGAGTAAATGCCACATAAACCCCAGTCCTGCTCCCATCAGAGACAATGGGAATTAAGCCACTAACTTCAAAGAGCAGTGCTCTCCCTGTAGAGTGTATTTCATGCTTCTGCAGTCTTGGCTAGATTAGTGCAAATTAAACATTGGGTTAAGTTGCCAGAACCCATAAGCGCTCCATTAGGCTCTGGAGGATTTGGCTAATTTTAGTCAAATACTTACCTATTTTACAGAAGCCGTGCACAATTCCTCCATGGGCTCAGCCCACTGAGCCCTGATAGAATGCCACTAATGAATTTGGCCTCACAGCTCCTGTCCCTGCATTTCTGCAGGGCTCAGAATGCACTGCAGCCTCGTGCACCTGATCGAATCTCAAGGAACAGCTGTTTTATACCAGAGCACACCAAATAATTCCACGAGGGCTGTAAAGAAGTGGCTTTCACAAGTGCTAAGGGATCCAATCACCCAGTGACATTGTGAGTGCACATGAGGCTTCCCTTGCCTGCAGGGCCATGGTGGATGGGGCTGCAGCAGCCTCCTCCCCGTGCTGTCCCTGTCCTACATCCTGTGAGCGCCAAACTGCCCCAGGGAGCTACAAGCTACATTTTTCAATCATCTCTGCTTTATGTTAAATACACTTACAAGCAGCCAAGCAGCATCCCCAGAGGGTCTTACTACGACAGAGGGATGTTAACAATACACTTCTGCCTTTTTTTCTGCCTTTTTTTTCTTTCGAATATGCTTCAACTATAGCCATCCCTGAATAAACTCCTAATTAGTGAGGAGGCCTTGAGTTTAGCTTCACAGACTGCAGAGATGGAGACCTGAGGTGTCATTTCCAAGCTCCACGGTGTAGGATTTTAGGGCCAGCCTGGACAAAGCCTTGCCTGATTTTCAAGCCTCATTTCTTCCCTGGCTGAGCACAGGGAATCCCATCACTGCTGTGTGTCTCCATCCCCATCTGTCCAGGATGGGGCTGTGAAGGGTTCTGACATCTGATGGGAAGCACCAGAGCTCATTTCCAGGTTTGTACAATGGCTGGAACCACTGCCTTTGCAGTCCCTGCCAGGACTTCGGGGTGTTCATACAGATACAAACATCAGACTAATTAGTCACTTTTAAACTTATGACTCAGGCATTTACTAAAAGCATGTGTTCAGATAAAGATAATACAGAGCAAAAAATAATACAGCAACATCCTTGGGGAAGGCAGAAAAGGTCAAGTACAGTGCTGCTCTTCGCTGAAGGAGTAATACACAGAATTTGTATGTGGAAACTTGACCACTCAAGCAGCTAATTACCAGTGGGATGTCTTGCTGTACACATCTTCTGAGGTACTTTAATTATGCAAACATACCTTGTTGTCACACAGATATAAATAATGTTTAAGGCTCGTGTTTCTTTGAAGTATGTGCTGTGGGGATTATGTGGGGTTTTTTTCATTATGATTCCCCTCTGGGGAGAATACCATGTAATAAACAACACAGCACGTCAGCAGAGGGGTTTTTGCAGGTGGGTTCCCCCCCTCCCCTGAAATTATTTTAAAAAAGCTTCTGGCTCTATTTCTGATCTTGTTGAGAAATTGGGTACTTCAGCAAATTGCTCGGTTGACAAAAGGGAAAAAAATTGTTGCTTCAAAACAAACAATTATGATGACTTTGAAGCATAACATGGAATGTCTCATTGATTTTGTCCCAGAGGACTGGTGTAAAGAATGGATAACCAAAGATGCAACGAAGCACGTAATATTAGTGCATGCACCATTTCTTGTGCAGCATTGTTTTAAATCCATTTGCTCACCTTTGCCCTCTGCCATCACCTGCTATCAACAGGGGAAACACACACGAGCAATCTAAATACTTGATTGCTTGTAAGAGAAAAAATTTCTTCCTATTCAAAGATAAAGTGGCTGAGTAGTGGCAGGAAAATGTGCCATTCCTTTCCCACAGTCTCTAAGTGGAGCATTAGAGACAGAGATTATAATTTCAACCTGTGGTGCTTGAATTCCTGGCCACAAGAATTCAGCATTTGTTTTTCTCCCGGAGAATAAACTTTACATTTAAACTCTGATTAGACCATAGAACTGGCACCAAGAAGCATTTTCCCCTTTTCTGCTCCTTATATTCATGATGTGAAGTGCACTCTGAAGGGGCATTGTGCAAAAGGCTCTGGCAAAGCCCAATTCTGGAGACAGCCACTCATGCAGGTGCATTCTGTTCACACAACCCAGCATTCAAAAATTAGGAGTTTTGAGTGTTAAAGCCAGAAAAGGGAGCAGTAAATGATCAATTGTAGCAAATGTTCTGCAGTCATTTCTTCAAACACGAGTGATGCAGTATTTTGTCCCTGAGCTGAAATATCAATTCCCTATTAGGCTAGAAAAAAACTCAGTACAGCTGTTGTGCTACCTTTGGATATGGCTCTTTTCTAACAGATCAACTTATCTTCAGCCAAGGTATTTGCTTCTGTGATGGAGAATCTGTGTCCTCTAGGCTTCCTTTCAGCAAAGAAAATTTAAATTGCTTAAAAAATGACATTATTCAGATGGCAAAAAAAATCGTTGAAAACAATCAAACAGGTGCTGTCAGTCTGAAAGTTTGATTCCTAATGGACTTGGAACTGAAATTCTCTCATTCGTGTTTCTCTCTCTAGGTATGCCTGAAATCAGTTTCCGCTGCTGAAGTGGAACAGATAATTTATTGTCATGGGTTTCTCAGCATCTTTCCAGCGCTCAAACATTTCTGCATGTATTTCCACTTAGCTTCCCTGCTCTGGGATTCTGATCCCTCTGTGAGCCAAGCTTCAGTCTCTTGGATGCAGTGATCGGATCCATTTTTTGACTGCAAGGATTCATTTTTTGACTGGAAGGATTCTGCTGAGTGACTGCAGCTTCTCCTTTGCTCCACAGATTTAACCACAGTGTGCCACAGCCCCTGCCAGACACGGTGGGAAAGCATTTTTGTGTTACAACACACACAAATATAGCAGAGCCAAGCCCATCCTGTTGGGGAATCCACCAGTTTGGGGATGTTGTTGTTTAAATACTTTGGAAGATTTCAGCCTCTGTGTTTTCACGTTTCTGGGTTCCTGGTTGCTCTGCACAACTGCATGAAGTGTGCAGGGAAAATAACCATTTGCTGGGGGAGTGACTTGACAGTGCTGTTTTCAGAGGTGCAGACTGACAGCAGATATATCTATTCAGCTCTGCTGGGCAGCAGGGCTCAGCAGTGAGCTAAATTAGCCCACAACATGTTATTCCAGCCAGACTTCCCAACAACCTGCTGGAAGGCTAACACACACTCCCACGGCGTATTCAAGGGAGAAAAATGAAATTTCAGCACGTTTTTTCTTCCTGGGTTGATTATTCCTCCAATATTTCAGATCCTGCTCTGTGGCAATTAAACCACAGTACCTCATTCCATGCCCGAATCTACCTGTCCTTGCCTCCACAGGTTTACTTGAGCTCCTATAATGAATGAGAATGAAAAAGAAATAATAAATAAGACTATGAAGCTCAAGAATATGCAAGACCGGTAGTTCAAAATAATTGCAATAAGTATTTGTAAAAATGTAATAATTCAAGTGTATAAATGAAGGGAATTAAACGCCATGGTAAATTTACATAAAACAATGTTTAAAGCAGAAATTGGAATAAATATAATATAGATAAGTAGTAATCCTCTTCCTTCTTAACCAGGCCATTAATAAAAATTTTCAAGGACAGACTGCAAGATATCTTTAAAAATGGAAGGTCATATTAGAGACTAGAAAAGACTGATCCAGGAAAAACAAAGATCTGAGCCTGGCTTTGCCTCCAGCTCTACATCCTGAGTGCCGTGGTTCCTACTGGAAGCCTACCTTTCCTAGGAGTCACTATATCCTGAGACATAATGGTGATATCCATTTGCTCTGGTCTTTTTTTCTTCCAGCATTTTCAAGTTGTTTTTTTTCTTTTTTTAAACTAACATTCACCACGGTACAGCATAAAATATTTGGCCAGTGGTTTTTCTCTTTAAGAGTGCAGCAGAAAAAGCTTTAGAAATAGAAAGAAAATAAGCTATTCAGTTTGGTCTTTTGAAATTAAGCCACTTGCAATTCATAAAGAAGCTATTGGAGATGACACAGCTGACATTTTTGCCTTGTATAAAGCTGCAAAGATAGCTGCTTTACAAAGACAATCATTCCTAAGAGTGGGAGCATTATTAGGTTTTCTCTGCTGATCTTCAAGGTGTAAATGACAGGTAACTTAAATACCCTGGCAAGTGCAAAATTTCTTTGCAAAACATCTCAAAAATACGATTTCCTGTTTTACATAAGACTTCACAATCCATATTATTTCTAATCCTCTAACGCGTGTTCTTCTGTTTTCTCTATACCTGCAGGATTTCTCGTGAGCAGTGCATATGGCTTTAAGTATTTAAAAAGTAAATGGCGTCTTGAATAGCAGAATTAAATTCAGAAGCATCCTGCACTGATAGGAAATCACCTCTGAGATATATTCCTGCAGGCAGTTGTTCTGCTAATTCCTGGGTACAGACAAATATCGATCTAATCCCAGAAGTTACAACTGTCAGGAGAGTGAGTTTCTGCGACCCACATCGTGTCTCTGTAACTCTGACAAGGCAGGAGAAGAGTTCTCCAGCAGGGAACAGAATCATGCCACTGTTTTCTGACATTCCCTTTGATTTCTTCCTGCCAGCCCCGTTGATCAGCAGGTGAGTATTAATATAAACCACCCAGCTGAAGCAGGTTCAGGATCTCAGCGCTGTGAAGACAGGGGGGGGAAGACAGAGTGGGTCAGAGGACTTAAATGTGCCTTGTTCTTCTCATGGGGAATCCTTCCAGGCATAAAGGATGAGTCCGTGCTCTCTCCTTGTATAACAGCGGCCCAATGACAGATTTCAGGCAACATCAAATTTACATTTATCAAACAAGCCCTTTGCCAGTGCACTAATCTGGTCTGGGATTAGGGTGCTCAGCGACAGGTAGGGCAAATAGTAGGAACTGGGACTTCCATCTTGGCCAAGCAGTGTTGGGATCAGTTTCCCAGAGCAGATAACCCAGTCTGGAGGGCCCCAAGGTGCTGTCACCAGGATATATCTGAATATAGCACTGTTTGATTAGGCAGCTGAAGTATCCCAAATCTGAAGAATTAGTTTTTCAGAGCATCTAAAGCATATCTGAGTCTGTCTGAAAGGAAAAATCTTCCCAGATGAGAACGAGATGAGGAGGGAGGACACTCCACACCCCCTAACTTCAGGGATCTGTGAAGGCAGGACCTCAGGCTTCTTTTGCAGCCAGCAAAAACTTCAGAAGAAGCTGTGCTGGAAGCCCAGCTACCCTTGTCAAGAAATCTCAGAAGCCAATCAGGACACCTACAAACCCAAACTCAGCTGTGCAAATCCGCCTCTTGTCTCCCTGTGCCCACAGAACAAGGGCACAGAGGCATCTGCTTTGGGATCAAATCCATGAAAGGTTTCTGTGCTCTTTGAAGTTCACCAGCAGATGGAAGTTCAAACGGAGTCAAGCACTGAGTGATATCATCTCATTTTGGATGTAGTATGAGGTGAAATTGAATCTTTCACAAGGTAACACTTTCAATCACGCCAGGAGCCTCGGCTGTGGCTGTGGCACTGATGGGACAGGGGGTAACAGCACTGGGAAGGGCTCTGGGAAGTTTTCAGAGGAACTGCCAGATCCAGGATTCCTCATTATTTTCCTGTGCTTCACTCATTGAGATGAACTGATTTACAAGGAGGTTTAGGACTTGAGGGAGAGGGATCAATAGCTTTTTAGAGAATACTAAGTGCTATTTGTGACAACTCAGAATATAAAAGAGCCCCATGCTGTCCAGCTCTCACAGAGAGCGAGAGGAGAGAGACTGTGCCTCAAAGGATGGAAAACTGATGGCAGAATTCCATTTGTATTTGACTCAGTGGTTGGACTGGGCAATTGTGGGCAAAATGCAGAGCCCAGGGAGACTGGACACTGCGCTGGAGAAGTCACAGCTTTATTTAGGTCTGGTGTGTCTGTTCCAGGATTCCCCAGGCAGGCTCAGTGAGCATTATTGAGCTCCACACAGTAAGTCAGGACACAATCAGACAAACTCCTGGGAAGGAGCTCATTGCCCAAGCAACAACTCGATGCCTTTGCACAGCACAGCCAGGCTCTGTGCAGGTGGAATTTGTGAGATGCATCAGATTTAGAGCGTGCACATGAATAGCCTGGTGCAGCCTGGGTGCACACTCGCAGCTCCCAGATAAAAATGAGGCTTTCTGCAGCCACGCTGCAGGTTTCAATTATGCACTGGGTCGGTCTGGTGCTCTGCAGAAGTATCTGACCTGCTTTACAAGTACTTCGTGCTACACTGCAAATTCTTGGTAGCCCAACACGCTTTGGGCCAAGTGAATCAGAGCATAGATTTGATTTATGAATGAGATGTAGAAATGCTGCACCAAGTGCCTGCTAGGAATGCAGCGCTGTGGGGAGATCTGGTTAAAAACAGTTTTGTTTTGTTCAAAAGGGCTAAATCCTCTTTACATACACAGAATTCATGTTCCCCACAGGAATAAGGGAAGGAAACAAACTCAGGTTTTCTCTTCCTGGATGCAGAGATATTAATTAAAATAGATTAATTTAATTAACAATAGCCACATCTTCCTTAGGAGAATTTGAGCAGCATTCCCAAGTAGCTTGTGATTCAGTAAAAACATGTTTGGCAAATAAAAAAAATTGAATTGCAGTGATAGATACTAAAAAGGGGAAAATATCTTGTTATGAAAAAGAGAATTATTTGCACTTAAGCCCATCTGTTTCTTGTGCTCATGGAGTTTAGATTAAAGTAATTTATTTCTGTCTACTAATTAGGACTATTTATTACTGACTTCATACAATTTTGAATTATAATTCTCACAACACTTATTTTAATATGGTATCAGCACAAATAAAGGGTGACTCTTGAGAATCTCTGGAAAACAGGGAGTAACATCAAATCCTAATGAAAGTGGTGGCAGTTCCCGTGCTTTAGAGACACTCTCAGCAAGTTGTAGAATCAGACTGTGTCAGCTGAATTCTCATTCCTCAGAAAATTGCCAAGCACAGTGCG
This sequence comes from Pseudorectes ferrugineus, assembly GCA_008033365.1. Classification (NCBI taxonomy): domain Eukaryota; kingdom Metazoa; phylum Chordata; class Aves; order Passeriformes; genus Pseudorectes; species Pseudorectes ferrugineus. The sequence continues at coordinate 3,728 of QWTY01006095.1, read as the reverse complement.
CTGGGGAGAGATAATCCAGCAATCAGAACTGGGAGATCAGACAAGCAGGAAACCTGAAAATTCCTGCAAAGTTTGTTCCACAAGTATTAACAGCGAGTGTAGAAATATTTATCCCCAAAATCTAATTAGAAATTAGCAATTCAGCTGAAGACTATGTGGAAATGAAAAAGATGATCAAACGTTCGCCAAATTGCTGTGATGAGTTTTGGAACACAGCAATTACAGACAAGTGTTTCTTTATGGTTTCTTTATGGTTTCAAACCCACAACATTTTATGTGTGGAAAGCAGAGAGGAAGACAAATACTCAACTGGGAGAAATCTTTCAGCAGCATCAGAGGTGTTTGAGCCGTGCCTGCACTGTGGTGCTTCTCAGAGCTGGGACAAGCTAATTGATGGATAATGAAAATAACCTCTCACACTTCTGTGAGGAGCCTTGATGCAGTGAGTTAGGTGGAAGTGACATCACCAGAGGGAAGTACACAAACAGAAAAAATATAAAATAATAATCTCAGGCCTTTGAAGTAATTTTTCCCAAATTTTCTGGCTCCTGGTGCCCAACAAAAAGATATCTCATTGAGGGAGGCACACCAAGGGAAGTCGAAAAGTAAGACATAGTTTTCAAAGTAGAGCATGAACTCGGGCCTGAAGAAAATAGAGAGGTGCAGTTAAAAGAACACAACATTACATGAGCTGAGATAAAAAATTATTCACAAAAAAATTCATTAGAACAAAATATTTGTGAACCGAAGTGCTATTTTTATTACATCCTTTTACTAGCACTAACTGGTCTTCAAAGGAGGATCAAATTCCTAAAGTCTGTTAGGTTTTAGGGGAGAAAAAAAAAATCTTTTAAGCTTTTAAAAATAAGCAGCAGTAAATAATGGGGATTAGAATATTTTTTGTCAACAGTTGTGTTTTATAAAAATTCTAGTTCTGTCAGATTGGCCTATTTCTGTATGGGACTTAAATGAGCCATTTCTTATTGGCAATATGTCATTAGCATCATCCTAATCATTCCCATCTAATCTCATCTAATTCTCTAAGGACTTTTTCCTTGGGAGTAATTGCAAGTCTCATTCCACCAAGTGGAAATACTGAATCAGGATAGACTGTTTTCCTACAGCCCTCCAAATAACTCTTGCATCATTTCTTTTTTAATTAGGCTTAGCTTGAACAAATATCCCTGTTTATAGAAATGCATGTACACAACCTCTACAAATTGCTAAACAAGATGCTTATTAGAGGCACAATTACCATTATTAAAATAAACAGCTCTTTTCTGTGGTGTCCTTCAAAGAGAGAGAGCTGCTGTCATTTGTCACCAAACCTGTTACAGCCTAGAAAGTATTTTTAACCATTGTTTTTTATCTCAAATAGAGCTGGTAATCTGCAGGTGTTAATCTCAACATTGAAGAGCATCTTTCCACATGGTAAGAAATGAACAGACTGGCAGAACAATGCATTTGGTCAGGTGGCAAGTGTGTGAAAGCTCTGAGGTGGCTCTTACCCAGCATTAGATACCAGCTGGGGGGTAAGGATTCATAACTGGCCATGCAGAGAGGACATCGGCATTTAGAAATGCGTGACAATCTCACAGGAATTCAGGGAGTAAGGAGCAGACTGGGTTAGGTTAGAACCTGGAGGAAATCTCAGAGCAACTCCATGGAAAATTTCGATCTGAAAGCTGTCTGGGTGAGGGACCCTTCAGAAAGTGTAACATCAGGCACGGGAAGCAGATTAAAGATACCACACCCAGCACCTCCTATACATCCATCTTATTTACCTTGTGCTGAGCAGGTTTCAAGATCCCTGAAGAAACCAAAGGATTTCAGAGTTGTGGCTGCAGCAATCCCCAGGACAGGTGTCATGACACACTTACCAGAAAGGATCTTCCCAAAGCAAACCCTCTGCACGTGTTGTTTCACACAGTAACTCCACAGCTCCTCACTGAGCAGCTCAGCTTGGCAGTGCAGGGCTCCACAAGAACTTGAGATCTTCCACTGGTAACCACGAGCCACATGCTCCCTGTTAGCAAAGGAGTACAGAAAAATGTGAGGTTTTATGATAAAAAGCCTATTCCTGACCACATGCCAGTTTTATCCAAGGACACTCTCACAGGAAGAGCATTCTCAGGCAGTTTCCACATGGTGCTGTGTGGGTTAACTGAAAGCTGTGTGAGAATGACTTCAGTGCAGCTTAAGTCAACCACAACTGACAATGTGAGCTCCCAAGAACTCACCCAAGCACACTTTCAACCAGTCTGCACACAGCAGAGCTTTTCTGATTCAAGCAGTGAGCACGTTGCTTTGTAGACGAGGTACAATAAGGAGTTAAAACAATTGATCAGCTTCACTAAGAGTCCCACGTGCCTTTAAAGAGCTTCTCCTTGTAGTGGCTGGTTTCCCCCTCCTAAAGGATGCTGGAGCTCTGATCATGAGCCAGCCTTTGCCCGTGGTGACAGAGGGACTTGCTTTGAAGCCACTCTCTGTAAATCATGGAGATGAGGGTGTGAGCCTTCTGACAGCACCTCAACATGGTCCCCATACTGAATTTCTACCAAACACTTTCTAACTTTAAAATTAGCAATCCCTGCTCTCCTGACATCCTGTTGAACATCTGTTTTCCAGTCTGGACAGAGGCTGTCAAATCCCAGTTCATTTGCTTTGGTGCTGTTTTTGTCTGGTCTCTCCACATAGGATGAATAACCTTCACTGAACTACTTCAGCTATGAAACACAAACCAGAGACCCCTTTGCTTTCACAGTACATCTGAAAATTTCCACTTTATGGATAAGAGGCCTTGAATTTATAACATAATCGTCTTGCCTTAGGAAGAGCTTGTTCTGCTACGGTTTTGACCATGAGACAAGTCCTATTACCAGAGAAGATGGATTTTCCAGGCAGTTGCTTCATGAGGGGCAGAGACAGAGCCCTCATGGTTAACTTGAGTGATTTGGTCCTTGTTCCATACCAAGAATGCAAGGAAAGGTTAGTGCCCACAGTCCTTGGCAAGTCTGTGCCTGGCAGCAGTTTTATCCAATGCTTTAGATATTTCTGTGCACGTGATGTGGCAAAGGGCGGGAAGTGCTGTAAACTGGATTTGAGTACAAGCAGGGGTTTAAACTCCTCTCCTATTCAGGAACAAAACTTTCAGCTGACTCATGACATGACTTGCCAAAGGCCATACAATGATTCAGCTGCAGAACCTGCCAGTCCAGCAGCAAAGTCAAACTTTATCCTCTGCTTCAAACTGCAGTGGTTACAGAATTCTCTTGAAGGCAAAGAGCCAGCCCACCTGCAGTTGACTGCAAACACTGATGTGCCCAGAGCAGACATTCACAGAGCCTCATAATTAACGTCCAAGAGACTTATGAATCTCTCATTAGTCGTTAAAGCTGTTGCCCCCTACCTATTCCATGAGTTCTTTTCCCTTGAATATGACATTCAAGGAAAACTGTATTAGAATATTGGCAGCATTCAGCATAAGTACTCAAGACATAGAACCACAGAATGGTTTGGGTTGGAAGGGACTTTAAAGATCATTTAATCCCACCCCCTGCCATGGGCAGGGACACCTTCCACTGTCCCAGGCTGCTCCAAGCCCCAGTGTCCAACCTGGCCTTGGACACTGCCAGGGATCCAGGGGCAGCCACAGCTTCTCTGGGCACCCTGTGCCAGGGCCTGCCCACCCTCACAGGGAATGATTTCTGAGTCAAATTGTTTCTGCA
>QWTY01006090.1:34846-49306 GCA_008033365.1 Pseudorectes ferrugineus | reverse complement strand
TATGGAATCCCCTTACTCTGTCTGATACAATAACCAGATGAGACTGCTAGATAGAAATCATGAATCATCAACCCTAGTAAAACGCATATGTTACACAGCTGTGCTCTGAGCCAGCCACTTCCCTATCAGCATGTCTCAGGGCTGTGCTAGATGCTCTAGAAGCAAAAAAGAAGTGGTCTGTTCTTCCTGCCCAAGCGGGTGCATTTCCCCAGGCTTGATGCCTGATTAAGTGTCTGATCAGGTCCAAGCAGCCACTGTAGCCCAGCAGTTTGAGAAAGCATCGCAAGAGCAATGTGTTGGTTCAGTGTTAAGCAGTGCTTACTTACAGGAAGGTAATTGAACTGGTTCACAGAACTACTTCAAAACTCTACCAGGCGTTTTTTCAAAGACAGAAGTTTATCAAGCGATGGGCTATTATCCCAAACACCAAAAAATTTGCCTGTTTGAGTTTTACTTTATTTTGGTTTTGTTTTAAAAGCCATGATATTTATATCAAATGCTTACCCAGGAGAAATATTACAAGAATGTCATAAAGCTTGTAAAATTAGACACTTAAGAAATACCAGGAGTCAAACTGCAGTGCACTCTTTACTCATCTCCATTGCTTTAATGGTAGTGTTTAACCACATGAATGCAAAGTCTCTCCTCCTCCTTGTTCAGAGTGGATGATTGGTTCTCAAGTAATATTACAGCTTTTTCTTATTCACTACTTAGCATTCTATCTTATTTACTTGTGATATTTAAGATAAAACTGTTTGTTCCTGGCTTAGTCTGATGCTTGTCATTATGGTAACTTGGTGTTTCACAAACATTACCACAGTTATTTTTCTGGTTCTTCATTGAAATAAGTGTACATTATGATGACTTTGTGCTAACTTGTGGGAAGCTAGCCAAAGAATGGTAAAAGAGAAAAATCTGGGATTTGGCAATCTTCTGCTAGAGGGGTCCACTCTGTGAATGCTCATGCAGTTCAGCAAACAAATCAGCTTAGCTCAGGTTCCTAAAAAAAGAGTAATATGCATTAGCCTAGTGAAGAGTTAGTTCATCTAATCTAGTATTATCTAGGAAGAAGTGAATAGTAAAGCTGATTTGCTGGCCCATATTGCTGCATTACATGTGAAACTAACTTTTTTCATCTGCGGTCCCCAGCCTTATCTCCCAAAATAAGTTATTTTCTACAGAATCTGGATTATATCAACAGTTTTATGTTGTATCTAAGTCTATTGTATTTCTGAAGCTTCTCTTTCCTTTGCAGTAACTCTGGTAAGGGATTGTATGGAAAAAATTCTAAGTACTTGTAGAACTGCAAGACAGTATCCCAAGAAACAAGCGTAAAAAGAACTGCTTTAAGATTGTAGAGGCAGCCTCGCTTCAGGCTTTAGCTGATATTTCCAAACTTAGTTTTATAAGTACTGGTCTTTACTTTTTCCCTGTATATAACTTCCCAATTTGCTTTAAAAAGACTATTTCTGCCCCCAAATATTTTGCAACACAACATCGTTAAGGCATTTATTTTTCGCCTGAACTGCACCTGAGGCCTTAAAAAGTATTACACAGACCTCTGGCACTTTAAATAACATAGTTACTGACCATCCATAATTGCTGCTTATCCATAGGGACCTAGGCAAGGGCAGGCAGAGAGGCCATTGGTCACCATCTCCTTGCACAGAGGGATGGTGAACATCAGGTGAGCCGGGCTCAGTCTTGGCCTCAGGATGGGGAGATGCTCTGGTAAGCAGTGCCTTTGTATGTGGGTATTTCTCATCTCTGCCCGCTGATTCCTGCCACTTCTGCCCATTTGCTGTATTCTTTGCTGTCCCTCTGCTATCTCCCCTCCGAGGCTTCCCACTCTTGCAGTCATGACTTCGGTGTCACAGTCCCTGTGCTCCTGTGCTCCTGCAGCCAAATCCCAAGTCCCATCCTCAGAGCAAGAAGGCTTGAGTGTTTTTCTTGTAAGTGCACAGTGGGTTTTTTAAATGTGAGCTAAAAAAATGCTTTTTTCCTCAGGCTTTGTTTTCAGAAATGACTGAAATATTTGGGCCCAAACTTTTAAAAATGTGTTTGAAGAAGAATTTAGGCTTGGTTTCCCTCAGTCCTGCTTCTGGTCTTTGTTGTTACTGTCTTAAATGGGAAAATGGGCAACTATAATAGAATTGGGAAAGGATTGAGAAGCGCTAAAGACAGGTCAGGCTAATCATGTAGTCTGTGTTCTATATACATAAAGATCTTAAGGTGTTTATATTTCCCAAAACAGTGCTTGACAGCAGAAAGCATTTATATGCTATCCAGTATCTGTGAAATCTACCATAAGTGCTTTTATAGGATGATTTAACATCAATAATAGTTCCATTTCTTGCCAAAAATATTTATACTTTATGATTGTTACAACCTATGTGTTAATCAAGGATAGCAGAGGAGAAAGTACAGCGGGTGAGAGAAGCTAGGACAGTGTTTCCCTTGCGAGCATACCAGGGGCCATGGAGTGCTGTTAGACCCCAGAATTTCAGGTGAAATGGACCTTTTGTCTGATCCAGTACGGCAGCTTGAACAAAAGAGAGATTTTGATGAAGCAAACAAGGATAGAGAGAAAGCTTCAGCTCCTTGAAGGTGGGGTAATAGCCAGGGAGGGAGGCAATGGCACTACACTCCTTTTGATAAAGGCTCTGTGAGTGAGGCTTGAAGTTAAGCAATGCAGTAGCTCTGCTGACTCACAGCTCAGGACCTAAAATCCTGGAGGCTAGAGGCCTGGACTGCGAACACAGTGTTAAATTGAAAGGAAGGTGCCTTCTAATTTGACATGATGGCAAGCACCATCATTTTTCCAGAAAGATGTGATGAAGTAACAAATGCTGTGTTGCAGCATACCTAACTTACTCCTTCTCTCCAGTGGTTTTTGTATCTTTGTGTCAACAGGATGTATTTTGTGGCTGCTCTTCGTTTACACATACAAAAGGGCAGTTTATATTCCCTCTGTAGGACTGTCCCTATTTTATAGGGCCAGCTGCTTGTAAGAAGTTTTGGAGAGTAAAACTAAATGAATAATTTCATACTAGGTCACAAAAAAATACATGTGAAACACATTTTTTCCGCTCTGGCTTTAATTTACTTGGTCACAATGTCACAGGGGACTAATTTTGCCATTTTCTGGAGGCATGATTACATTATTGTTGTGTATGTCTGTCTGGTTTTATCAGCCGTGTATGGCATCACATCAAATAATATGAAGTGACATGACAAGTATAGTCCGACGGGATGCTCTGGGAGAGCCTCTGAGCAGAGATGTCATCTTTAATGCATCTACAAGGAGTTTGGAGTGCACTTTGTTCATCCTCACCGTTCCCTGTAATTAGTGCGCCAGAAAGATCCTGCTCCTACTGTGATGGTCCTGGGAAACAGTTCATACATTTGCTGCCCATAAATGTGGGCCATGTCTCTTGGATTATGATCCAAGAGGGGGAAAAAAAACCTCTGAAGATGTCAGTGTCTTCTAAAAGTAACCACAGAGACATCCAGAACCTCTTCCTTTACGGTGTCTCTTGTTTTTCCCCTTTTATGAAAGATTTTAAAAGTTAAAGTCCTTCTGACTTTTCTTCCTGTGATTCATGGCCAGAGTCTGCCCAGATTTTTGCCTGGGGCAAGAAGAGAGTTGTTGGCAGCCCTTTGGGCTGTGTGACTTGTTTGGGGATGTTTGTGAGGAACATATGCCCATGTACACCTCTCTCCTCAGGCCACAGCAAGCAGGCAGCCCCAAAAAGTGCAGCAAAGCTCTTCCCTTTGCTCTCATCTTTAAATGCTATTGAGGAGGGTGAAGTGAGCAGCAAGGCAGCCCTTGCCCCCTGGGCAGTGGGGAGCAGAGCACTGGTCCTTGGCCTCGTGTTGCCTGGATCCTGTGTGTTGGTGAAAGAATTGCACATTTCTCTGCATGAGCTGAAGCCTGTCAGAATTACAGTAAGATTTCTACCCTATCCCTGAGCCTGGAGTCCAGTGCCCCCTCTACCTCCATGCCAGACATCCCATCTCCCCTAACGCGAATGGGGAAGGCTAAAATTAACCAGGAACGTAGAAGCAGCTCCCAGATGAACCATGGCCAGAAGCCCATGATTCAAGACATAGCAGGCTGCAGGTCGGCTAAGGCTGCCAACAAGCCTCCTGAGCAGGAAGAAAACACTTAGAACTGTCAAAGCACTTAAAGGTATCATACTGCTTTCTGAGCTAGGCTCCTTTTTTATTTGTTACTTTTTCTTTTACCTTTTTTTTTTCAGGGAATTCATGCTGCAAACAGTAGGTTCCTGAAAAAGATGGTCCTAACCTGGGTAGTGTTCTGAGTTTTTGAAGGATCAAGGCTGCAGAGTGATTGAAAGGGTTTACAACAGGATCAGGCTGTGCTGCTCTCAGCTCTGGTGCTGATTCTCTCTTTTCTCTTAAGTTTCACCAAGTCACTTAAACTCTGCTGCATCTTCACTGCAGCATGACTTAAAACTTTTTTCAGATTGAGAGCCTTCCCTCCTAAGACTGAAATTTCTGAGAACTACATGACTCTTTAGAGGTATTGTGCTAAAGGCAACCGTACTTGAAGTTAATGACTGCATGAGATCAAACATGTTACAGTCTTTCTCTTTTTCTAGATTTTATTTAATTTGTGCATTTGAATTGCTTGGGGGAGGAATCCTGGCTCTGCTGGTTTCTGAGTATTGTCAACCGCAATAAGACCAAAATATTACCCTTTGGGTATAGAAGTTATGAAGTTTTGTCCAGAAAGTCATTGTGTTAGTAACTTTTCCTATTTCTACATGCCTTAACACAGGAACAGAGGAAACATTTACACTTCTTTTTTTTTTTTTTTTCTAAATAGGAAAAAGTGATGGCTAAACCACATTTTGGCAGGGGAAGTAGGGATAGGTGTATGAGCTAAAATTTCTTTTAGTTCTCTTTATATTGGCTAGTTGTCAAATTGACTTGTTTCCATTCATGGCTACGTACAGTACTGGAATTTATATATATGTATATGTTTATATATGTATGTGAACTAGGTGCACATATTTTTTTACAAACTCCCTTTGTTGTCACTGTAGAAAATAAAAAATATAGCTACAGCAGACTGTGTGTTGTGGAAGATGGTTGGTTTGATTTTGTCCCACACAGCATTAGATTGTACCAGTGAGTGGTAGAACAGACTTATCAGCAGGTTACTGCCTCGGGTCCATGTGTATTTACTCTTCCTGATTCATTGTGTGGTGAGGGAACTGTAACAGCACATCAAGATAAGCACTCAGTACACGAGAAAAAAAGTAGCAGATAAAATCCATTTTCCTGAAATTGTTCATCTGCATATCTTGAGATATTTTACACTAAGTCATACATTTGGGCTCCAAAATCTGGGGTGGTTTGGGTCTCATGCTGAGCCACAATGAGTTCAAGAGACGATATCCTTCTTTGTAGGAGGTGATGGTCTTGCAGTGAAAGGAACAGGCTGTATTTTGGCCCAGATCAAAGGCTCTGGGAGAACCTGCTGCTCAGCTGCTGTTGATGGAATGGCAAGTGGTTTGTGCCTTCTGTAGGGAGGAGGTCCCTGGGCAAGCCAGGCTCCTCTGGTCACCCTCCTACTGCTTTGACACTGCCTGCTGCCCAGCTGTGGATACCCAAGCAACGAAAACCAGAAAAATTACACATATTTTATGGTCTCTTCTCTGCCATTATTTTCCTGTACCGGACTGGAAGTCAGTGTTGTTTCAGATCTTAATTGCATTGACTGTACAATAGAAACAAGAGCTGCAACAGTTATAATGCATTTCTGGATCAGAAGTCCTTCGCAGGAAAGGATTTTTTGCAAAGATGGCTGCCCTGCCTGTGCAGGATGGGATTCTTGGCTTCCACTCATACTTTCAATATTTTGCATGCACAATTATGGATCCTAGTGTTTTGCCAAGTCCGCTAAAATCTGGAATTTGAAATTTAGAAGACTAAAGTGCTTCCTGAAAGGGAAGTCTGCACTGTGTAGACTGTGAGATTTGAAATTCAAATTCAGCTGTTGTTATGGCCAAGGAAATCCTCCAGCCAAAACACTCCTGTAATACCGGGGAATCGATTGTAAAATAACCAGCATCATAGAAGTCTCTGCTTGTGGAAAGTACAGCTTTTCTGAGCTGTTCACAAATGTGTTTTGTTGAGAGAAAGGGAACTTTTTTTTTTTTTGCCTGTAAGCTGTTAGCAGAATTTTCTGATTTATACAGGGTATTTCTTTCACCATCTGTTTCAAAGATCCAAACTGCTTGTGATTGGGTGTGTGAGGTTTGTCCTTGGTTAGGATGGCAGGTGATCACAGCTCATCACTGTCTGATGAGTGAAAAGCTAGAGATTGAAAGAACAACACTGTGACAGCTTTACTTGGTGCCATGGAAGGACTGATGTTTATGATGTCCATAATGAACATAAAGTATTTTGTATTGCTCTTTCTTCATAGTGAATGACTGTCCCTTTAGTCTGAGTGGGGGTTGCCTGTTAGTCTAACACAGATGTTTTAATGAGTTTTTCAGGTTCTGTAGTGATGGCGTTGGCAAGGCACCCCATGAGGTGTGCAGGGCCCCTCCAGGCGCCTTGCTGCTTCTGGATAGTCAAGCAGCTCCTCAAGGCACCTCCTTTCACCTGCAGCGAGCTGCAAGCTTGTGTTCCCCACCGTCAGTGGTTGGATAGGCCATTGAGATCCACATCTGCAATTTCTGGACTGGACAACAGACGTTCTGTCCAGTGAAGAATTTTTCTTCCAGACCTAAATTTGGCTGTGACTGTCCCAGACTCTCTCATTTGGCCTCCAGCAGTTTGGATTGCTGAGGGAAGATCACCACAGCTCTCTGCTCATTGCATTGACCTCTGCACAGCCACAGGTCTACTTGGTTTTTGCTGTGACATCTTGTAGTAGGGCAGCCTAGGCTGAAAGTCCATGTTCTTGGTGACCATCCTCAGCAAGAGGGGTCCTTTGGCATTCTGCAATGCGGGTCTGGGAGGTGCAAGCACGAGCCATCAAGGCTTGCTCTTTTGCTTGGACTGGCTGAGGTGGTAGTAAAAAAAAAAAAAGAAGAGTCCTTTCTTATCTGCAGAATAATTTGTAAAGGCACACAAATATATATGCTCAGTCAGCATCCAGAAGGATTCATCAGTTAGCCTTGAAAGTTTTATGATTCTTTGGCTCAATTTTTAGCCTTTCATCTTTGTACATTGAACTACCAGCCTAATGCATGCTCTGTTTTCCTCTTGTGAGTAGGAATAAGCCAAAGAATACATCTATCTAAGAGATGAGAAAGCAGGGGGAGGGTAGAGAAATGAAAAACCCTATTTTAAGTGCAGTTTATTTCTGTCCTGGTGGAGGTGTGTGAGACTCTTAAGCGTAACTGATTCATCATGAGAGGTCAGCAAGGTCTGGTTTCTGCCAGTCTCTGAATTCAGAGGGTGCTGTGGGAAAGCTTGCATCCACACAGAGTGGTGTATCTCTGCTGATGTGGCAATGGACTAGCTCTGGATCTTCCATGTATTAAATTACAACTCAGTGCATTTAAGAATAAACCTCTTTAGTGTGTTTGCATATTAATTGCCATGAAATTGTGAGAAGGAGGGAAGGGAGGCAGGGAATGAGATAATTCCACCTCTGTAGAGTATAAGAAATCATCACAATGTTATCTGGATGAAAGCCATTGCCAGCTCAGCTGTAGCACATGATTTGCTGGAGGGCAAGAATGCTTCAGGTATTTCTGAGTTTGGAATAATTGCATTTCCCCTTCAATCAATACCTTGCATGGTACTTGAGCATATGGTATGGCACTTCAGTGGGATGCTTAATTCAGTTTTAATGTGACTTAAGTGGAAGGTTAGGTTTATGAACATCCTGCTAAGTCACACTGCACTTAAATTTGGACTGTGCTGAGGCACAGACACAGATAATCATAGCAAGGCTCTGAGTGTTCCTCTGATGTTCCTTAGATTACATTGAATTTGGCTTGGCTTGTTGGAAAAATTTTGGCATCCATTTAACTGGGTTTCCTGTAACTTTTCTAAAAATTTTTTCAGTCTCAAAATCCCTGTTTTAGACTCCCCCGCACCCCCCAAACATGTACTTTTTCCCTCTCTTATGGTATAATGTTACCGTACAACATCAAGATGTTAAAAAAAATTACTGGAATATAAACTACATTTCAAGCATCTTTATTTTTCTATGCAGTGCTTTATATTCAAGAGCTATATCTAAAAGACCAGACTTCTGTGAACTTTTTTATTTTAAATATTTATTAATTGAATAAACTAAAGTCTACTAATGAAAGACAAACATGTAATGCATCCCACCTACACAAGCAGCAGTACAAAAAAGATGCTCATCTGGAACGAAATCCACTTGGACTAGAAAATAACATGCATCTAGATGAGTTGTTCATCCAGAAAGCATCCTCTCCTTCCTGTTTTGAAGAGCGTTTCATACTTCCTGTATTCAATTGAGCTATTATTTTTATTTTTAGTTGAGATGGAAAATTGTTTTCTCTCAACACTCTGCAAGTTAAATATCTTTGTCAGTAAGTTAGAATAGGTGATAACATGTTTGGTATATTTGTACTAATCCATTGGTACATAGAAGTATGTGCTGTGTCTATGGCACTTCTGACACCAGTGTAAGGACAGAGTCATATTTTCAACCTCTTTCACAAATGGCTATATCTTTGATTAGTCATTTAAAAATGTGGGAGTCTTTCCTGTGTTCCTGTGTGTGCAAGAATGTGAAATTTCCTCTGATGAGTGAGACCAGTTTGTATGATTCAGTTTGTCTGACCAGTTAGATGACTCCAGCTGAACTGCAAGTCCAGTAACTCCTGAAATGAGAAGACGTATCATCATCCAAGACAAAGATCCTGGCCTGTATTCTGGAAGCAACCCAACATTCTGGAGAAATGTGCCTGGAAGACTAATTAGGATTACAAACATCTGAAAGCCAATATTTGTGGCACGAGAGCCAGGGCTGTGACTACCAGCAGTCATCATCCTCTGAAAGAGCGACCCATTCATTTACAAATCTAACTCAGTGGAAGCATTGCTTTTGAGGAGACTCCTCTGAAAACCAGACATCTAAATCTAAGTGAAAACACCATTTCCATTTCCTGATCTTCTAGAATAAACTCTAATCTAGTCCCACTTGTCGTCAGCAATTTTTCTTTGGCAACGACATTTCCAGGAAACATGTATAGCTGCTTAGAGCACCACCTCTGTACTTGAACAAAATAGCTGAAATTCAGCACTCAAGCCTCTGAAGATGAACTATTTAATCCAAACCCATTTATCTCTCAGATTTGAGCCCAGGATTTATAGCCCCTCTCTGTAATCCTGCAAAAGTTAATATATGACAGTTGTGGGTTTTCTTACTGTGAGCATTTCTTGCAGGCTGAGGCTCAGATGGGAGGACATTTTTCAGGCTGAACAAAGCCTTTCTAAACTTCATGTGAACAGCAGCAATCAGACCAGTGCCACTGCTGAGCAACAGTGGATTGTGGTCATGTATTTTGGGTTGTTTTGTGTTTTCTTTTTAACTTTCTGCATTTCTGAGGCTGGGACAGGACAGAGCAGTTCCTGTGCCAGGCTCCACTGCTCCTATCCCCAGCCCCAGTGAGACAGGAAGGCCTCCGGGATTACAGCCGATGCGGATGGCTGTGCTCCAAGGTGCACATTTCCTGCAAGAAAGCTCAGCTGGGAATGCTGAAAACCAGCTGGAAAACCAGGTCCTACACAAGGCTTCTTCACTGGAGCCTGTGCTGCAAAAAGAAGTCAGAGGGAGTTCAGCAGTGTGAGCTGCTGATCCTGAAGGTTTTCCCAAACCACAGAGGGTACAAGGTGCTTTGTCAGGGACCTCATGCAAGACCTACCTGTGGCTGACTCCCTTGTCCTTGCAAATGAAGACGGGGTGTGAGGCAAGGGAGTAAATTTCTGGCCAGCATGTACCTGAGTTGTCTCTGCAAAAGCCCGTGGCTCTTGATAAGGATGTGCCACGATTTGGGAAGTGCTGTGCTGGCTGCCCTTGGCTCAGAAACTCTTGCACTTGGAGTTGGGACTCCCGGGTGTGGCAGCATTGAAGCTCACAGCCTCCTCCTCTGGGAGCACCTGATGCTCCTGCATCCACACCAGGGCTTGTGTCCTCCTTCCTCCTCATCCCTCTGGCTGCAGAAGCAGTACCATCTCCCTCCTCTCTCCTTCCTCTTCCGTCCTCCCTCCTCCCAGGGCAGTCACCTGCAGCAAGTGAAGGTGATCCTGCATCCTCAGTGTCTCTCTCAAAAGCCTTTATCACCTGATTTTACACCTCTGCATGAAGTTAAAAAAATGATGGGGGAAAAAACTACTCTGCCCTGACAAACTGATGTACCTTTGCAGAAGATTTTGTTTGTTTGTTTGCAGCTCTTACACATAAAGGATTTAGCTGCCTTTTCTCCCCTTTATTAATAGGTCTCTGCTGTCACAGTTTGGATCTCCAGTTTAACACAGAGACAAATTCAGACCACACATGGCGGCTGGAGAGGAGATGATGACCTGGTAGAGCTGCACACCAGGTGCATCACCTCCCACGTAGTGTCTGGGCCACAAAAACGCTCCCTACTGTCCCAAGCAGAAAAAGTCACTGATTTAACAGGCTCCCTGCTTGCTTTCTTTCACTGGAGCTGTCTGCCTCCAAGAGTACCCCTTTCTTGCTGCTGATACACACAGCAGTGTCTCTTCCCCTTCTGCTCTCTCAAACTGTGCTTGATGTTCCCAAAAAAACAGATTTAGGGCTGTACTGCCATGCACTGTGGTGCAGAAATGGGCAAGCCCTGGAGGTGGTGGGTTTGCTGGGCTTGTAGCCTCCCCAGAGCCCATAGGTGCTGGTGTTTAGAGACTGGGCTTTCAGGGAAGGGGACTTCCCCTTTCGTTGGCTGCTCCCACCAGGCTCTCCATGATGCAGATCTATTGCTGTTTGGCTTCACTTGCAGAAGAAGACAAGTGTGTGGTTTAACAAACCAGTGGTGAATGCATGTAGCTGTGTCAGGCTTCCTCGCTCCGCTTGCTCTCAGGGAGAGCTTTCCCTCCAGCTCTTGAGGCAGTACAGCTGTGCCATTTAAATATTTTGGCTGCTTCTCACTGGTGCCTCTCCTGCAAGACATTTACTTCTGTCCTCCACAATACAAGAGAAAACTGCAGATGTTGAAAACAATGGTGAAATATGACCCATCAGGTTTAAGCTATAAAATAGTTCAGCCTCTGTGATGTGCTGCTCTAATTCCATAGCAGTTCATCGTTTGAACTTAATTCTTACTTGCATTCAAAAATGAAAAACATTAAGACAGAAATGAACAAGTGATGTTGATTCATATGCAAGGGGATGTCTAAGTTTTTCTTCAAACCCATTGATCATGGGTATGAGAAAGAGACAAACAGCACCTCAGCTTTTTCAGTCTCCACAAATTTGACTTGGTTTAGTGTCTGTCAATTTTTTCTGACCCAGAACACCACCACAAAATCTGTGTTTCTCCAACAGATTTTATGGACTATAGGAGCTATAGGAGCTATATAGGGGCTATTCCATACTTGCCTCTGTTACAGACTGACAGTAGGCTGAGACCCTTACTGCTCAAAAACCAGCAGCAATAGCTTTGTATGGGAGCAGCTTGTGTCTGGGCAGCCTGCCCTGAGGTCCAGGGGCTCTGCTGTGCAGTGACAAGGTATAGCAGTGTGGTGCCCATCTCCCCTCCACTGCTTTCCCTTCCATCTGGGGGCAGATGTGACAATTTGAGCATTAGTTATTCATTCATAATTGTAGCATAAACCAAGAGTAAGATCAGGGAGAATCAGTGATCCCTTCCCAGTCTAGCGCTTGGTCATTGAATCTTGTTTTTGAAGGCTTCTGTACTGGTGACTCTCTGCTGTGATTGTTAGCACAAACACAAATATCTCTGACAGATTTGAAAGGGAGAGAAAATCTTTCTTAGGTCACCTGGAAATAATGAATTAGGTCATGAAACCTTTTAATTTTAAACAGAATGATGTGGTCAAGGTGGGCTGTTTGCATGCAGGCAGGACACTTCTGTACCTTTTAGAATTTGTGGTTAAAATATTCCCCTCAGAGTACCTTTTCCACTCATCTAGCTTACACAAATATTTGACTTGAACTGATACTGCTATTAATCTGTTTAGAATGCTGCTACACTGTTTACACAGAGAGGAAAGCTGTAAGCCTGCTTGTCCAAATAGTTTTAAGCAAGGGCAATGCTGCTTTTTAGCACCTGGCATAAATATTTGGAAAAATTTATAAATCCCAGATAACCTTGTCTCTCTCAGATGTAATTACTGCTTCCTAAAACCTATTCCCTAAAGGTCCTCTCATTTTTTTTGTTGTTCATTTAAGAAGAGCTTGATTTTTTTTTTCTGTGAATTTTATTTGCACATCCTTCATGATCCTAACCAATGGTGTGACTTCATGAATTAAAATGTTTGTCTACCTATATTTGTACAGATAACATGATCTGGCAGAATGAAGCAAGATCACTTTAAAGTGCCTGTGATGTGAGTTAAAACATGCCTACTTGAACAGATCATTTCAGAACAAAGCAGTAGGCTGTCTCAAGTTCAGTATGTCCTGTTTTTCTTCTTACATACATTTGAATTGCCTTATTATTCCCTTGAAGGTTTCTTATACTGAGAAAGGTTGCCTTTAAATAATAAAAATCTCAGTGCCACTGCAGTATGGTGGAGCTTGGTTTTGAGGCTGTCTTTTCTTTAGCTGAGTTGTGTCTGAAACAGGTTTGTTTTTTCTTAAGATTTTATCCATTACCAATGCTTTTTGTCATTTCTGTTAGGAAAAATACATGTGATTACACATGGAAGGGAAAAAAACCCCTTCAGTATTCTTGAAGCAGTTTATGGTTGTTTTTTTTGACTATGAGCCAAAAAACAAAAAGATCAGCCAGAATATTTTTATGTGATTATGATTATTACACTGATATTCCAAGAGTGAATCACATGTGCTACAGTCTAAGCAATCTCCCCACAGAGCAAGGGGGAGCTGAGTGCCTTAGGGGCAGGAGTGTGTTTTGTGCATTGAGTTTTCTATACAAACTATTGGTAAGTGCTGTGAGACAAAAATATCTTTATGAAGTGTTTTCCCAGCTTCATTTAAAGTTTTTCTGTGATCCGCCTTTTTTTTTTTTTTTTAAAGAAAGAAAGCATTACTTTTGCAAGAGAGTTTCTTTGAATTTGAGAGATCAGTTTCAGTGTGCTTGACCTCTTGTACTACTTGTTCAGCTTTTCAGAAAATATTAGCTTCCTGGTTTTAAAAATCTGTGTCTGTTGAATCACACTAATAAAAACGCAAATTGATGAAGACTAAAACTGATCACTGGAGTTAGAGTGCATTATAAATAATGATGTTATCAACAAGTACAAACCCACTTCAGAAAAAAATTGTCTAAATTTTGAAATGAAAAATCCAATTAAAAAATATGGGAAGAATTTGGAGTTTCTTAGCATAATTTCCACCTGCTTCTGTCTCACTTGCTTTGGGGACAGCAACATGGGGGAATGCAAGGACCTGACCCAGCGGAGGTCTGGGGATGATGGGATCTGCCTGTCAGGGGATTTGTGGGCACTGAAGGGGAAGAGAAGGCAGTTCAGCGATGGAGGAGAAGGAGTTCGGAAAAAGCTGTGGGTGGGGAAGCCATGGATGCTCAAAAGAGAGCACACTGTAGAGAAGGCAAGCTAAGGACCAATCAAGCCAGGAAAGGTTCAAATATGTTTAGGTATCTGCTACCAAGATTGGAAATACAAACCAGGTTATTTGAATGGCTGTGAAGTTAGATCAGATCTTTTTTATAATGATGTGCACAAATATCACCTGGAAATTCCAGTCTGTTTTCCCCAGGCTCCATGGATCTGGTGAAATTTTGTGAATTGTCCCAAATGCCATGCGTGCAGGAAATGAGTAGTCATACAGATAAGGAAGTGATGAAGGGGTACATATTTCCTAAAGAAGTCAGAGGAGGAAGAGATGACAAAATTTGAGAGGCACTTTGAAAGGAACTGTGCCATACTTACATTCTGCACAGTGTCATGTATAATTCCTTTTTAGCTCACAGCAATCTGATTTCTTTCCAGTCAGCTTTCTCATATGCAGAAAATCCACTAAGTTGCATTTAATTACAACCCAAAGATTAAAAAATGATTTGTTCCTCTTGAACTGGTGCTCTGTAAATGTTCAAAGTGCCTGTAACCCATACTGTATATTGCAGAGCAGAGCAATTGCATCCCATCTCCAGGAAACTTGCCAGAACCCTTTTCTCTGCATTGTCTCTGAGTCAGGAAATCTAAACATGTATTGCAGTTTGTCAAACTTCCCAAAGTGCTGCTATGTGTTTTGGGGCATGGTGAGACTCTGTTTATACCTCCCTCAACCGTGAGAGCATGGAAAGA
>QWTY01006090.1:18417-31208 GCA_008033365.1 Pseudorectes ferrugineus | reverse complement strand
CCATACCATACCATACCATACCACATTATTCAGCATATAAACCAGGGGGAAGGAAGAAAGGGGGAGCATTCATAGGCATGTCATTTGTCTTCCCAAGTCACCCTTACATCCTTACATGTGATGGAGCCCTGTTTTCCTGGAAACAGCTTGCCCATGAGATGTGGTGGATGAATTCCTTATTTTGCTTTTCTTACACATGCAGCTTTTGCTTTACCTGTAAAACTGTCTTTATCTCAACCCACAAGTTTTTTACTTCTACCTTTTCAATTCTCCCCCTGATCCCATTGGTCAAGGAGTGAGCAAGTAGCTGCATGGTACTTAGTTGCTGGCTGGGCTTAAGCCCAAAGGAATAGGCTTAAATACTACTCTGATGAGCAAAAACACACAAGTAAATAAATCTCACATATATATGTGATACAGACTACCAAGAATCAACTTCTGGTATCCATGTTAAGCAATGAGGTGGAAAAGAATAGCTCCAGAATATTTGACCACTCTGTCTGATTGTCCTGCAAAAATCCAAAAGAATTTTAGGTCTAGAGGAATACAAAGCATTGTGCTATCACCCAAAATTAGCAAAGTAGTTTCAATTATGATTTGGTCCATACTACCATATATCTCATGTGTATCTGTATGTTGTGACATCCAGAAGACTTTAGAAAGACATTTTTATCTCAGTTTCTTCAAAACGAACATTTGAACTTTCAGTTTCAAAGATTAATTTCTACAGAAATTTGCTTAAGTATATTTTCTTGAATTTGGACTTGATTTTGATTTCTGCTGATCTTTGTGAGAATGCTTGCCAAGGGAAGCTTCACAGATGAACAGATAAAGACATAAGATTGATGCAATTGTCAATATCTTCGCTAGAATATAAAAACTGAGAAAAATTGTTTATTGAAATTAGGGAAATAAGCACCATTTATTACTCACCTTGTCTGAAGCTTCCCAGAATAAGCGCCCATAATCACTTATAATTGCAGCAGTCTGTAACAGTATGGATGGATTAAAAATTTTGAATGTCAACTTTCTGCCTCAATCTAAATAATTTCTGATTTTTTGGCAATAATTTCTACATTTTTGTGGAAGGTAAAATTTATATTTATATTAAAAAGAAATGCATTCTGTTAAACATCAGCAAGCACTTATGCACATGAGACTACAGGATGGACTCTGAGTCAGAGAGGATGCTTCTTGTCAGGCCTTTTGTCTTTGAAAAATCTCATTGCACAGGAAAGCATGTGTAAAGCAGATTGGCTGGAACCTGCAAACATTTTCTTCTTCACTTGAATTCACAAGTTAATATACAGCAGACCTCTGTAAATTGCTCTGAACATGTGAACTAAGAGAACAGTTTCACACCTTACAGTTTCTGCAGGTTTCTGCTAAAAAAAAGAGATGGAAAGGTTAGTATGGATATTGCAGGGAAAATTGTGGACTAGGCGGAATATTTGAATTTAGAAACTTTTATTCCACTTACTTTCAAATCCCTGAGATTTATACAAAAAGTGAAGGGAAAAGTGTGGAGGACTGATCATCAGAGAGAAAAAACCTATCTTAATGGGGGTCAAACTGACAGGAAAACTAACTACTATGATGTGGAGATGTAAGGTATGAATTCTGAACCACTTTTACTTACGAGGTAGAACTCAAGACTCTGAGGTCTGATATTTCCTTTGCTGTCATCAAGTGACAGATGATATAGTCAATATATGTCTATTTATTCTGCTAAACTTAATGGCAGGAATCTCTGCTGTAGATCAAAAGACTTGAAAGTAGTCACATTTCACTTATGCAGTGATGTTATGCAGTGCTAAGAAGTTAGAGTTTATTCAAAATTTCCATTAATCGCACAAATATCATATAATTGCCTTTTCTGTAAAACTAAATGGTCACCAAGGAGGTGAATAGCTGTCCTTAGTGTAGTCAGAGCTATGTAATCACAGAATAGCTGGGGCTGGCAGGGTCCTCTGGGGATTGCTCAGGCAACCACTGCTGCTCAAAGCACAGTCACTTGTAGCAGGTTGCTCGTGGTGATGACCAATTCAGTTTTGTGTATGTAGAAGCTGGAGATTCCCTGAGTCACATTACTCAGCTGCAGTAATAGTTGCATCATGCAGTATTAAATATGTTTTACATTCTTTTCTCCAGTAGGAGACTTGGGAATATCTTTTCCCAACTGTAGAACCAGAACAAGGCTGTAAGAGATAGTTAGATGTATTTCCAGCTGTATTTGCTAACAGCATACTGCATCGTTGCCTGTGTTTCTCACTTTTTCCTTTTTTTTTTCTTTCAAAGATTTAGATCTATGCAGAAATGTAATACTTGGGTAGAATACATTTCTTATTGTCATTTTAATTTAACACTTCTAAAAGTGATTATTTCTGGGTGGAGTTTTATACACCTAAATATTAATTAACTGTATGCTTGGCACCTGTAGAAACTTAAGAGCAAGTTTTTGAGTGCATTCATTTTGAAATACATTCCTTTGATGTCATGACAGGAAATGTAAATACAGATAATCAAATAGCTAAATTGATTTTGGAGGATGTCATAACTTTCATTTGCAACAATCGTTGAATGTCTGCACCTCAAATAGATTTTATAATATTTGGTTTTTTCCCAAAAAAGCACATACTGAACATATGCTGATTATGCAAGTCACGTGATTACTGAAGCTTTTAACAAATGAACAACTGTACATTGCTCTAAGAATATTATCAGATGCAAAATAATGATATTTTCCACCTTTTGCTGTTCAATCAAAAACATATTGAGTGGAAAATATTGATCATTCCTCTATTTGTTTTAGAGTCATAAACATCTTAGTTTTCTATTCTGAAAATTCCTTTGCATTTGACTTCATCTGACATAGAGACAGTTCCTTTGAGACTGAAAATCATTCAGATAGAGCCATTTGCATAAATTTGTCGTCACTTTAGAATTTACTTCTATGCTGTCCCTATTTAATGAAACAGATTACAGCATTTGTTCACTAGACATCAGAGAAAATGTACATATTTTCCAGTAAAGTATCTGTCTTGGATTTTGCAGGTTTAGGTTTCAAATCTGTATTTATAAGAAGATTCTAAACAAGAATATAACCCTGTTACTCTGCAGATCATTTCTTGATTTTCTCATGGTACCTAAGAGGTGTATTCTATTTCTACCAAGAGGATTGAGTCAACAGCTTTGAGTATCATGCTGGATGGATTCTGAGTGAAAAGCAGAAGAATTCCTATTCATGATTTGTTAGGAATGTTTTTATGTTTTGATTCCTAAGAAATGTAACCCTAAGTATGAAAAAAATCCATAATTAGGAAGAAGCAAGCCAGGCAGCGAATATATTTTTTTTTTCCATTAAACCAATTAAGGGACATACACTCCATTATGTTAGCAGTCTGGATTTTTTAGCTGTGCTCTTGAGAGGACATACCACGGTTATAAACAATAAGAATGATCACAGTTAATAATTAGTCTATTTTCTTGTGAGACAAAACAAAATAAAAACCACTGACCAGTAAACAGTAGTTTCTTTTTTTAATTAATTCTTTCTTTTTTCTCCCCCTTTACACTTCACTGTGAGGATCTCAGTAAGAACTGTGGTAATTTTCTCTTTAGAAGGCACTGTATACTTTATTTCTCAAAACAATAAGAAGTCTTAGAAGAGAATAATACAATCAGGCTTTCAAATAACTATATAAGAATATAATTAAGTTCTTTAATTAATACTAGATACAGTTATCTAAACTATAAAGTGACCAGTCACAGGTAATCATCTAGTACCTTCTGTCATATATCTTCAAAGTGGTATCAGCTCTCTCTAGTGTCTAGAAGGTGCCTGTACAATCTTAGATTAAATACCTAGCTTAAGGGTATTTTGGCACACATTCTTCTGGGGTAAGACCTAGGCAACCAGACAGAAAATGTCGGGTTCTGATGTGTCTGTCTGGATCCTCATTAGGGCCAGTGGAGATACAACCAATACAGTCAGTCTGGCCACAGACTGGTCCATTTCACCCTGGAGTCAGCACCTAAACAGAGGACACACAGGCTAAGCAAATCTGGATTTCCCAGAGTAGGAATAGAAAGTCCACCTATGATATTAATATTGTATCTCACTTGTAGAAGGTGCAATGAATCCAACCTCTAGGATTCCATAGAATGAGCCCTGCTTTAATGTAAAGACTTAGAAAGATAGGTTAGGAGAATCCTACGGTACAGATTAATTTATACCATTTAGTATATAATGGACAGGAGGAAGTAAATACATGTGTATCAAGAAATAACAATAAATATTAATTTATTCTCTATATTTTTGTGAAATAGGTTCATGTTTTTTCTTCAAAAGAGAAGAAAACCAGAAGATTATTAACAATGTTGTTAATATCTTCAGTGAGAACAGCATTTCAATATCACAGTGAATTTTTTTCTAGAAAAATTTAGTTTAAATATACTTACTGTGTTACGGCTTCATCTAATCATGATATATTTAATCTATGTGAAGTTGTGAACTGGAAAGTCACTTCCTCTTGATCCTGTTGTAGAAGCTTAACTTTTTTCTATTGTGCTCATTGCCTGCCTTTTTGTTGGCTTATGCAATTGAAGAGTGCAGTTAAATCAAGGATTGAAGGGCAAAGAAATATCTTATTCAGCTGAAGTAGAAGTTTCAATGTTCTTTTCCAAAACTTCATGAAGAAAACAAACATTCTTCTTTCATGCATGGCTTTGCTCAAAATTAGCTTTTATCGTCCTTTCATTAGCAAAATACCATAACTAGTCTTTTTTATATGAAGTAGATATTACTATTTAGCATATTTTAATTATCTTTCTCCATGTGGAAAATTCTTTAATAGCCTTCAAAGTAGGATTTTACTTTTTTTTTTCTTTCTCCGAACTAATAGCTAAGATATTTCTTTAGTTTTACCTTGATCTAATGAGACACGAATTTATCTTTTAAATAAGTAGAATAATTTTACTTTTTGTGTACAAAGCTTTTTAGTCTCAATATATATTTAACTGAATCTACTACTCTGTTAATTTAGACTAAGGTTAATCTTAGAGTCTCCTAAAGTAGGCAATAAAAAACCATTCATTTTAGACAACTTCCAGAGAGCTTTCTTGTCTTTCTCACAGAATTACAAAGTTTCACTGCATTAATTATTTTCTTAAGGATTGCTAGATATCTATTTCCCAGTAAAAATAAAAATTTTGTATTAATACAATCAGAGAATCATTTAGTCTGGAAAAGACCTTTAATGTCAGAGTGTCCAACCATTAAGCCAGCACTTCCAAGTCCACCACTAAACCATGTCCCTCAATGCCACATCTACTTCTCTTTTAAATACCTCCAGGGATTGCCCTCCCTGGGCAGCCTTTTCCAATGCTTGGCAGCCCTTTCCACAAAGACACAGTATCCAGTCTAAACATTTATTCCAGCCAAAATCCTCTCTATCCCTCTCTAAACTCTATACCAGCCAAAATCAACACATTGCCTTCAAAACCAAAAATAAATTACCTTGGACTACAGAAACTAAGTCTTCAGGGAATGCAGTTATTACCATATTTTTCTTGATTTTGCACTTATTGCCAAAAAGCCACAGACTATTGGCATCCTTGGCTGGGGAGTACACTTCCTGGAATCCAAGACATCAGCCATTCAGACTTCTGTAATAAGGATTGAGACAATAAGCCTTAGGGTTATAGTGTTTTAGGTAAGAAAAAAACCCCTGGAAAATACAAGGAGAAACAATCAAAGAGTTAAAGAGAATTTAAACAGTTTTGAAATAAAACTAAAAACAATGAAAATTGAAATTTTATGGAGGAAAAAATCTTCAGAAAATTATATTCTTTCAAGAAAATTTGAATGACAGCTGTCCCATAGATTTATAAGGAAGTATCTGATTTTCCTTACTCTTAGTAGAGAGAAAGTAAGACAGAAGAACATTCCAAGATGGCAGGAAGAAAACTAAATATGACTTTAGAAATAGAGGGAGTGGGAGGATAAGCAGAATGAAAATCTATATTTTATATGTATTTGGAACTAAGTTTTCAAAATGCAGTACATTTAATGAGCAAAAACTTACCTTTTTTTTTTTTTTTCCCTCTATTAGCTTGCATTTCTCACAGTCAGATTTTCCTTCTCAGCTCTCATCTATATCCCTGTAGTCTGATTCGTTGTAGTATTCTTTAGATATGATTCTTAGGAGAAGAGTTAAACAAATTATTGTAATCTAGGTGGATTTATAACCAGAGTAAATTCTGGCTATTTTTACTACACTGTTAAATTCTCCATAGTAAATAACATAGAACATCTTTCTTCAAGGCACAGTTTCATGAAAGGGTCTGTTGTGTGAAAACTGGCACAACTTCAAAGCCAAAACTAGGACAGAAAATTTTTGTTCTGTCAAATGCACTTCCAAACTGCATTTCTGATTTGTCTGCTGAAGCAACACAATTCGAAAGCACCCATCTTTCATCAAGGAAGAGTCCCTATCTACCCAAAGTTAGTGGTACTGATGCTGAGCCTACATTCTCCATAGGTTTTGTACCTTACCATACACATTTTTACTGTAAACAAGGAGAGGTGTCCAACACAATCTAGTGCTCACAAGACCATCTGATCTATTGACAGTAGTATGACTAGAAACTGGTTTTCACTACAGCTGCTTCAAAAGCAATGGAGATTAAAATCTTTTTGGAGAGGCGGTTGTCCATGCTTTAGGAAAACACACTATGTAGAACATTCAGAAGCAAGTAATTTTCTTTTAAAATACATTTTTGTTTTCATGATCATATTTTCAGCAGAATTCATGGTCTTTTTTACTTTGATTTGCAATCTGATTTACTTAATGATATTTCAGACTGAGAGTTTAAGTGCATACTAGAGGACAAAGACTTGGTTGTTTTTCAGGAGCAGACATAAAAGTAGAAATGATCACCTTAGAAATTTGTTGAGAAACACATTCTACAGTTTGTTTCTCAGCCTTTGTCAAAAAATTGGGACACAGAGGAATAATTTCTAGACATCTAGGTTTTGTTATGCATGCTTCTCTCTCAATTTGAAGTAAAGCGATCATTAGCTAATTCAGGGGGAAAAAAAAGAATTGAATACCATTTTCATGATGTATGATTTCAGAATATATGCCTGAGGGAAAGAGTGTACCAACAAAGTGTTCAACAAAACTCATGGTTGTAGTACATACCTTATATCCTCAAGCTAAGACATCCTATTCTGTGGAATTTTTTAAATCTAGGACAATATGTAAAATATGCTATCAGAACAAACTCATATTTAAAAGGAAAAGAAAAAAAAAAGGAAGAGAATTGTTAGAAAACCTTTCTATTGAGAAAATAGAGACGAGCTAAGAAGATAAAATTTAGATTTACATGGATTAAGAAAGCCATATAAACAACTCAACTTTCAATAAACTACAGTCTCTTTCAGGCCTTGGTTCTTTCAATAGATTAGATGAAGAAATGCTACTATTTGTATATTACATATATGTTCTATAGAAGGTAGCATTGCTCATATGACCAACATTTTTTCAGGTTTTGTGTTCATAAGAATTTTACTTAAATATGCATCTCATATTTATTTCACCTGATAATATTATATGATAAATAAGAGATATATAGATACATAGATATAAAAGTATAAGATATAATAAGAATAAAATAGTAATACTATATGTATATAATGCATATAATAAAATTCTAATAATACAAATATACATTGCATGAAATTTGTTAACATCATTTAGGTTAATATTTGAAATTACATCCCTTCTCAACATGTTCACCTTCATTAAGCCTATCCAGAGCAAAGAATTATGGGATCTAAATGAATGGAATTATCAGAAAAGCAATAAGAAATAATATCTGCCATATTTGTGTATGACTTTGTATTTACTTTAGGAAAAAAAAGTACACTTAAATGTTGACCGTCTATTTTTCATCAATGTGGAGAAGCAACAACAGAGAAAGGGAATGTTCAGGGGTTGCTTTTTGAAGTAATTAATGTATATGGTGTTCCTCATCCTTCCAGTGAAAAATTAAAGTGCTTTAAACTGTACTTAACAGCAACTGAAGATTTTGAATTTGCTATGAACTGAAATAAAGGCTCCAACAGTCATATATCACATCTGAGTTGGACATCTTCCAGTTCAGGAACTTTCTTAAGTGTTTCCCTGCCCCGAAGGTTTGATGTGTTGAAAAATTCAAAAGTAAGGTCAAGTAATATAGTACTGCAGAAATATACAGACAAAATTTGGCTCAGAAGCAGCCCATGATAATTTTCTAGGATAAAGCTATTTAGATCTACCAAAAGCCAGAGAGACAGTGGAAAAATGAACCTTTTTGTTTTCTTTCTTCTTTCTTATGAGTTTCATTCTGAACTTTTTAAAAGTGTGAAATAATTTTTATTTGTGTAACACTTATGCTCTTTTTCTTTGGGAAAACTCAGGACTCAAAATATAACAGCCTACCATGAAATATTTTGTCTAAATATATAATAGAAATCTGTTACAAATATTTAATCCATAATAGTAGTCTCTTGGCATTGATTTGCTTAAAACTTAAGGTTTTACGCTTCAATATTGTAAAATCTCACACAAATATAGTTTTAAATTATTCAATTACTTGAACAAGGATGAGATTTTAGTAAGGTTTCTTGAAAGATGAAACATTCAAAGATGAAATAGGATCTACAGTTTCTTTTTCTTTTGTGATGTAAATATTATGATACATTTCTTTTTTATCAAATGGACTTTTTGCATTCTTGACTCTGTAACTCAAGTAAGAAATCAAGAGTCTAACTAGAATTCAAGAAGAAGTATACTGCAATACAGTACTAGTGAGGTCCATACAGTAGAAAAATAATTTCTGTTTTTCTCTTTTCACCAATTATTTTTCTGTCAGTTTAATTGATCCTTCTCTTCAAAATAATCAGAATACCTACCTGAAGCTAATGTGGGTTGCTAAAGCTATTATGATTAGCTAGCATGAAAAAAATTGATCCAATCTAAAATTTCCTACAGCTGAAGATAAAGTGCTTCATTACTCCAGTTTTACCTTTTTTTCTCTGTCAAGTTCCAAATTAACACTGTCTTCATTGATAAGCGAAGAATATCCTGAAACATTTTCCAGAGAAAAAGGATTATATGAGTTCCCTCCTCAGGAAGTGTACTCAGACTTGCTATTGAAGAATACAGTTGAAAATAAATCACTGAATAAAAGTACTCTAAATGTCTCTGTATATGTCAAGCTAGAAAACTTATCAAGCATAACAGTTACCATGCTAAATTTCACATAATGTCACATGATTATTTGTATTTTGGCTTGTGTTCAGTAGCAAAATTCTCACATCCTTATAATGAAATCTAAAGTTTAGTGAGGTTATTTATTAATGGGGTGTCTGTAAAGAATTTTCTACCTAGGTGTCAAAACTGAGTGACACTACTACAGTAAGCAAGAAAAGAAGGAGTCAAAAGTTTTAAAAATTTGAGAGTAAGAGTCCTGCTTTTCTGTGAGCTCATATCTGTATGTCAGAAAGTAGTATCAAACTTTTTTAAAATTTATTTTATTGTTTTAGTGAGAACCCCATTTGATTTAAAAGCTGCAGGCTGTTGTACAAATGTTACAGAGTGGCCATAAATTTCCCAGACTTGCAGTTCCCAGCTATCTCCATTCTCCTGCTTCAGGCTGCTTCTGATCAGAAAAGGCAAGTGTAATTCACAGCTAAGCCTTTTTTGATGTTAAAATTGATGTGGATTTTACTGTACAACTTTGTCTTAAAATGTGAAGACAACAGAAACATTTCATGCTAATGTGCTACTGTTTATGGTTTTTTTCCATTTTTTATGGAGTCAAATTAATCCTTAAAATAATTCTAGTGCATTCTAAATGATTACCTACAAATAAAGATGAAAAATGATGGTGCAGAAATTTACACTTCTGCTCCTAAAAATCAAGTAAATACTTATTTATAAAACAAATGCTTGTCTTGAAACATCCATTATAATTCACATATTCAATTTTACTGAGGTTATGTAATAGCCTTAATATACTGGTATAAGAAGAGCTGTGCAAGAATTTACAAATTGATAATAGATGTCACTGTGACAGTCAGCTAAAGCTCTCATTCCTGACTTTAGTATTTAGTATACACAGGTGAAGTCAGTCTTGATTTAAAAAAAAACTTTAACAATTCTAAATTACATGGTTTTACCTTAACATTGAAACAATTTAATACAACAGTGATGCAAAAAAGACAAAATAATGACTAATGTCTATTATAATACAAATTATCTTGAAAATCCCAACTATTAGAGTTTTAGACAACATACTTTTAACTTGATCCATTGAATAATGACAAAATATTTGGCAGGAGATTAAAGGAAAGTCATTTTTCAGGAACCCAGGCTAACCTCTCGCTAATTGATTTTCCTGATCTCCAAGACATTTATACGAGGTGTAAAAACAATAGCATATGAAACAGAATGTATTTTTTTCACTTAGCTAACATCAAAACCATTTTCTTTCTCCTTTTCTTTTTTTCTAAAAATGTTCTAGATGTACTGTACTTAAGTCTGTATTAATGTTTACTGAGGTAATCAGGTGCAATATGAAACAAAAGATTTCTTATGCATAAGATATGCATGAAGAATTAAATATGAATTTGAAAACAGATGACTGTTTATAACTGTAAATACTTCCCACAGGAACAGGATAAACCCATGAAATGTAAAAAAAATTGTGGAAAATAAACGTTTTGCTTTGAAGAAGCTTTGAAAGCCTTTCACAGAGATCATGGCTGATAATATGGCCCTGTATTGCTGTTGTCACCAGCTACTGCTGAATTCCCCCTGTAAATAAAAAGAAGCAGAGAGACTAACAAACTTCTTTTGGAACTGCTTTGACACAAAAGTGTTGTGTGTTGCCAGTATGTTTTTAGCAGCAATGTCTTTAGGATTTCTTGTTTTCTGACAGGAATCTCCGTTTTTTTAATTTTTTTTTCTGCATAGATGAGTTCTACCAACCAGTCCATATCCAGATGAGGTACATAACACATGTATTTTTATAACCAAAACCACCCATGATATCTTTAATTATACTTTTAATTTTCTAATCAAAAAAAGCAGAATAGGTGAACAGTACCAACACATCTTCATTCCCCTAATGAAAAACTTGACTTAATGAAAGCTTTGATTTTGCCAGCCTCATGGATGTTGGAAAGCTGTACTACTGGCCTGTTTCCTGGCCATAAAATGGCATACCTTAAATGCTCAGCAGACCCACAGTCATTCTAAGACAAACCTAATGGAGAATCCTCTGTTTGGGAAAACAGCTCAGTTCAGTACTTCTTAATGCCCAAAGTAAAGGAAGATAAAACACATCATCAGACTGCACACAGCTCTACAGATACACATTGCATTTTACAGAAAAGGTTTTTAACGTCATTCATACAAATAAAACGCATAAAGATATAACCAGGACAGTGTTATCCTATGTAATTTATGTGCAGTCAAACACAACACTGAGCAAGGCAAAATGCTTGTATTTTTATCCTGTATCTAGAAAGTTTTCAGTCTTGCTAATTCCTGGACCACACCAGCTATTCTGCTAACAAACATTCTTTTAATCAGATATTTTTCAACTAAAGTCTAATTTGAGTGAAAAAGAAATCAACATGAGTTTTGCAGACATTTCCTTTGAGGCCACTAGAAATTAGTTATATCTGAATCAACACCTTCAACATCTCCAAAATAATAATGAGTTCAGTATTCAGCACCGAATATGATTTTGCGAGTTCTGAAGGCCAGGATATCATCATCTATATAAGATAACTAGTAAACACAACTCAGTTGAATCATGTTTGAAACACTATGCTTGAAAAAATTGCAATTCTATAAAGCTAGGAAGTGTGGCATACAGAAGTTACGGAATGGATATAATTTTTTCAAATTTGAAAACCTAAGGCTGTAGCAAGTTTTCACAGATTTTGCTACCATAAAGGTCTTTAGTACGAAATGTAAAAAATGGATATTTTCTGGAAATAGGATTTTTTTTTGGGAAAAAAAACTCCTGTTCTGTTTCTGGTCACCTTGAAGTCTACCTCATTAGATATCTAAAAGTTGCAGGCACCATTGTATAGAACACAGAGCTATATAATAATACTATAATAATAATATCATTAATACAATACATTAAACTGTAAAAGCATGTAGAAGTGCCCTCATAATATTAGAATGCTTTAGATTTGGTTAACATGTACATATCAGCTTGAGAGTCCATGAGCAAAAAGTTCTGTGTGAGAAATATGTGTGTATAATTCTTTATATACAAGTCATGCCTGTTGGAATTTCCAGTGTTGCCATGACAGCTTTTCTCTTCCCACAGTTTGGTGCCTCATTCATTATTGACTTTCTAATTTCTGCAGCAATAAGCAGGCCAAGATGAGAGTGATTGTAAAAAGTAACCTAATTTACTATATGACCTTGGACAATTGCAAGAGAAGCTTGTCTTCTGGGTGCAGAAAGAGGTATAGCTCTGTGACTCCATTGTACTTACTCCTAATACAGATCTCAGGCTAAAACAAATATTACAAGAAAAAGTTCTGTATTGTTCTTGAAACCCTAGAGAATAAAAAGTCAGTGTGAGAGACAAGTGAATCTGTAAGGTAGTACAAGGCGGAGTCAGTGGAGATGAATACATAACTTTAGGAAAACTTAAAAATATTGAATATTTGTAAAATGAGGTGGGTTTTCTGGTTGCCTTTTTTTTTTTTTTTT
>QWTY01006090.1:394-11063 GCA_008033365.1 Pseudorectes ferrugineus | reverse complement strand
TTCTAAGAACATATAAATAAACGGTCGACCAGTTCGGCCCGCTCTTTCTTTCGCTTTCTGAAGTGGTTGTGAGTTGTGTGATTTTATCGTGTCTTAGCGCGACAATTAAATACTCAATTTTTGAGAGAAAATTATTCTTTAACTGTTTACTATCTCATATTAACTTATGCTGACTTCCTCTTTTCTAAAACCTTGCTTCCCAATGTCTATCATTCCATTTCTGTTCTTATTTATCTGAGTTTAGAGAGGAAGTTTCTGGAAGACATTTAGGACAAAGAAACCCACTTTATGGTGGAAAGACACTAAAAAAATCCCCAAACCAAACCAAACAACCAAACAACCAAACAACAACAAAAACCACATGTACACTCCCCGCAAATTTAAATGATAAAAGTAATCTTTAAAAGCTCTATGGATTCACAAAAAGTATGAAACTTTAAAGACCATATTAGTACCTTTTATATAAATCTGGCTTAATTACAGTATCAATCAAAAATAAACCATAAGAATGTCCTGCTTTATAAATCAAGTATAGAAACTATCAGTGGCAGGAAGTGGTCTCTGGAATTACAGAATGTTATTGCATGTTTTGTGGGCTTGTGAAGAATATTAGACAACATTTTCAATATGTTTCTTATATTACTTACAATTCACTACCATCACAAATACTGACCTTCATGTTCTACTGGAGCATTTTCAGCAGGAGGCTGGAAATCAGTATGTCATGAGCTAACTAAAAACATTTCTCATAATTCTAAACACTGGCCTTGCTTCTGTACCTTGTTATTGCTTTGCAGTTATTTTTTTAATGGAACTCAATGACACATTCTCTAGAATTTATCTTTGCCTACTAACCAAAACAGTTCTGTTCACTCTGGTCTCATTTTTAAGAATGTCTGCTCATCGCTGGTTTTGCACAGCCTAATTCAAACTCAACTGACAAAAAAAAGTGTCTCATATTACTTACAGTCCTTCATTATTTATGCTGAAGGTATGTCAGTTGTTCTCTGAAGGAAATATTAATAGGCCCCTATTCTTCATATTTTTCAGATA
Organism: Pseudorectes ferrugineus; assembly: GCA_008033365.1. Lineage (NCBI taxonomy): Eukaryota > Metazoa > Chordata > Aves > Passeriformes > Pseudorectes > Pseudorectes ferrugineus. The sequence continues at coordinate 10,010 of QWTY01006090.1, read as the reverse complement.
CCCTGACAGTGCTTACAGATTAGTCCTACATCTTACTCGGTTTCAAAGCTAATTAATTGTGGCGAACACAGAATACAACAGTAAATTCTTTCCCAAATCCATCAGTGTTACAACTACCGTTCATATTTTTCAACGGACTGGGGGTGGACAAGACTTATCAAAAAGAACAAACAGCCCACCTCAAAAGGCTTTCATGATTTACATGTAGGTGAATCTACTTGCATCTTAAGCAACTATCCGTTACCAAGCCATGGAGTGCCAAGTGGCATGGTGCTGATAACCCCAAGGTTGTGGGCTCCAATCGCCCTATCAGCCATTCACTTCAGAGTTGGACTTGATGATCCTCGTGGGTCCCTTTCAACTGAGAATATTCTGTGATCTGTGCTAGCCTTTGGGTGTTGCCATCTGGAGCTCCTTCCGAGAGCTGCTGTTACACACGTATCCACAACTTGATATCTTTCCCAATATGTCAGGCTGCTAAGGTAAGGAGGGTGTTTGGGAGTTGTGTGATAATAGCGTGTAGATAGAAACAGATGGGACTCAGGATCTAAAGAGATATAATTCTTGATTAAAGAAACTAAATTTCTTCACGTTATCAGCCTGTTATTACAAAACTATGTCACAGCATGCCCATCAGCATTTACTTACTAGCCAACAAACAATTAGAAAAAAGAAAAATATTTGTATCCCTGACAGGAAAATCAGATGACATTCCAGATTTGCTCTTTTCTATAAAGAACAACAGTGAAGGATTCCTCTTAATTAAACCAACTGCAGTATAATTTAAAACAAACAAGCCCTAAGAAGTACTGCTACTGTGAAGAAATGTGCTGCTGAATAGTATTTGTTTGCAAAAGTTGATGACTGGCAGCCTGTTATACTGAAAATGCACAAAATCAATACTGATATAAAACTCCAGAGCTGGCTGTCACAAAATACTTTGATTAGTCTGAAATAACAGGATTGTTTAGTATGGTTAGATGTGTGCCACTATCCCCAGAATGCCCATGAACTTGAACCTATTGATACTGAAAAGTCTCAGAACATCAGGCAAGGAGCTGTCAGGGACAGAAAAATATGCACATCAAGTCCAAATACAGCTGATGATGGAGGTGGAAAACTTCACAGCTATCTCACACCATTTTTATCACTGTAACAACTTGTAATTCAGAAAAGATATTCAAAGCATAAACCTAGTGTAAACAGGTGCAAACGATGGGAAAGTTTAATCCAGAAAGCTAAAATGCTTCTTTTAAGCTAAGTGTTACTATACATTAAGAAAACAGGAGTGGTAGTGAAGAGTTATTGACAAGGGGAAAAAAAAAACAAACTCAAATTTCCCAAGCCTTGACACCATTAAGCCTAAATCAATTTCCAGAAAACTAGTCAGAAGGGATGTTGCTTTGTAGCTGCTAAACAGAAGGCAGTGGAGTGGTGCCCTCAAATGAGTTTCTGTTAATAGTGTTGACTCTCCTGTTCAATGAGAAAACAACTAAAAATTATTTTTATTGAAAATAAGATCCTCTGAATTTTATTACAAAGAGGAGAGATCATATCTGTTACTGCATGGTACAGAAAAAAACCCCAGTGAAATACATTCATGTAAGTCGCATTTTCTCAGATACAATGAACGTTTCTCTAAGTAAAACAAAACTCCCAGAGATACAGTGCTCAACAGTTTTACTTTTTTGTAGAGGCTTAACAGTGGGATGTCTTTGAAAATAATGATAATAAAAATAATGAGACAGTTTCTGACAACCTATTTTCTGTGGAAGCAAATAATACTTTTTATTAGAAATTCCAGAGGAAAAAGAACTCTATTTTTTTTTCTAAGAAGAAAATCAAATGATCATGGCAAAAATTAAGAGTTGGTATTTTCCTTTATGCATTTCTGGACATCAAAATAATTTTCAGTTAATGGTCCCCTGTAGTGAAAACCTGCACAGAAAGTTGAATGTGCATTTTCCACTTAACTATCCTCTTACCTTGTCTACGAGTTATTTCTGTGTTACTGTTACTTCCTTTTCTAGAAAAGACCATGATGATTTGCTCAATCAGAATACTTTACATCACAAAAATATTTGAGAGTGAAAAATACATGGTAAATCTCCATATAATTATAAATGAACACGTTTTATCTGAAATAATGCAACTGGCCCAAAGTGCTGTACATTCTCACAATGCTTTCAGTTACGGTCTTTTCTCCCTTGTTGTGATGGTGATAGGCTGTAAACTTCCTCTTTAAATTTGCTGTTATTTTCAGATCCCAAATACAAGCCCAATATCATTCCTATGCCTAGGATATTCATGGATCTCCTGAACACATATGAAAATATACTAGTAGCTGCTCTAAAGATGCTGTGAAAATGCAATGATTTCACAAGTTCAGCACAGGGGAGATATCACTATCCACAGTTCTCACTTTTGCACAAAAGGAAAACAAACAGGTGTTGTGTTCCTCGGAGTTATTTTGCAGCTCAGATTCATTTCACTGTTGAAAGATAACAGGATAGTTCAGACTGGAGGAGACCTCAGGAGATTATCTACTCAACTGTCTGCTCAAACCAGGGTCAGCTATGAGGTTCAGTGCTGTCTCATGCCAACTCAGTGTCTGACACAAAGTCCAGTGCTTTTTTTTGGTTTTTTCCAGATCAACACTCCAGCTGGGCAGACTGTCCGTAGCCCATATATTCCCAGGATTTGGTATTTGTCCTGCTTGATTTTCATAAGGCTCCTTTTGGCCCATTCCCTCATTTGACAATCTGCCTTTGAGTGTATCCACTATTCCCTCCACTTTGATGTCACCTGTGAGGCTGATGAGAATGTCCTCTGTTGCCACTTCCAGGTTATTGATAAAATCATTAGGTAGGACAGATCTCAGGATATGCTCCTGTAGTGCTCTGCTTCCTTCTTTCAAGCCTCCAGGCAGAGAACAAGCCATTAACCACAATTGCTTGATCCAACTATAAAAACTGTTCTTTGTTCACCCAGATCACACTCACAAATTATAGTATCCTTACTTGGATGCAAGAATATTGTGATACCTAGTGTCAAAAGCCTTGCTGCAGTCAAGGTACCATAGAAGTTTATCATAGATGGGAATTTAAAAGTATGTTAGTTCTGAGTTGCTAAGGTCCAGAATGTTAATTCAATTTTCATTCTTCCTAAAATCTCACTCGTCCAAAAACATACTTTGGAAAAAAAGGCCTCTTGGAGTATTTTATTTTGAAGCAAGTCTATCAGTCCAAATTGTCCTCTGTCTAGAATTGATTATTTACCGTCCAAATAATAAAGTGAAATCACTCTCTAAATAGATATGAACTTATAATCTTGGCATTTCTTCTAGTTTCTGCATCAAAAAATATATATTTACATTATAATGTAATTCTAACTACAGTGCTCAAAGAACCTGGAAGAAAATATAAGGAAGTCCAAGGAAAACAGATTTATTTAAAATTCCTTTTACACTTGAAGAGCAATGGAAAACAAGAACGATGCAAAGTAATCTTCAAACAAAACAAAGGCAAGCATTTAATACAGTTTAATCATATATTTTCAATAAAAGTCCAGTGCATGACCATGTGAAGAGGATTGTAAAGTTCAAAGAAAGTTGTGCTGATTTTTAACAAATACTTTTGTTTTTCATTACTTTGAATAATTATGTTTGTTTGTGATTGCACATGAAAATTTTTGATTTTTTAAATTTTAAGTTTATATTCCCATGTGTTTCTGAGTGTAAACTAATCACAAGATATTAACTACCACCAGATATTATCAACCTGAATTAAAAGTAGTTGAAATATCTGTGTAAAAATCAGAGCAAATACATTAGAGGATTCAAGGTTGGAGCAAAACAAGAGAAAGGCGTCGAGAATGAAGAAACATGTTCCTAGAGGGTGGAAATAGTGTCTGCTAATATAGAATTCTCCAGATTTGGCTTTGAAGAAACTAGTTACAAGCAAAATTACATTCTCTCCAACATGAGACATTTAAATTGCATATTCATTCTTACTCTGTGCCTGTGTTTTCATGCCAGCCGTGTCCTGGGACAGCATTGCCAGCTGGGCAAGGGAGAGGATTGTCCTGCTCTGCTCTGCACTGGGGCAGAGTCCTGGGGGCCTTTTTTGGCACCACAATATAAGAAAGACATTAAACTATTAGAGAGTGTGCAAAGGAGGGCTACAAAGATGGTGAAGGGCCTTGAGGGGAAACCATATGAGGAATGGCTGAGGTCACTTGGATGGTTCAGTCTGGAGAAAAGGAGACTGAGGGGAGACCTCATTGCAGTCTACAATTATTCTATTTCATGTACTCATTTATAATTGTTAATTAAAAGCCTGTTTTCTGATTTTTTTTTTTTTTTTCCAGAAGTTACAGCTTTGTTTCTTCACTATGACATTTAGTATACTAAATGTCCAATTAATCTTTCCATGCTTTGGCCAGATATCATGCATTTAATGCTGTAGTAGACATTTAACAGAGGAAAGAATGAAAAGAATCTCAGTTGTTTGCACTGGCTGTTGTAAGATACTCTTTCCTGCACCAGGTAACTCAGTGAGAGCTCCGTATCAGGAATGCATCTGGCTTTCATTTGTAGTTACAGTGAATTCTGCTTAAAGAATTATATCATGGCCATTCATTTCCTGCCAGACTGATCTGTTATAACAATTATTGACCTTTAATCTGTCTTCTCCAAGCCATGCAGTCTACAGAAATGCAGATGACATATGTAAGACCTTTTCAAGCAAAGCTTGAAAAACTGAAACTTTTTCTGAAAAAGGTTCAGTGACACAGGCAGGAAATTCTTCCTCACAAGGAAACAGGTCCTCTGAGGATAAAAGTGTCAGCATCTTTACACTTTGATAAAATCACACCTCTCCCCTTGAAACATAGGAATTTAGGTGCTTTTCAGGACTTTTTAGGGGGATTTTGAGGGGGCTTTAAAAAATTTTACAGTAAAACTCATGACCTTTCCATGTCACTACTTTACTCAGAAACTTACTTTTGTCTGTCTGATACTTTCATCAGATTAATTTTTCCCCTAAGCACAAAGGATTATGACTTCCTATTAAACTCAATACTGGACCAACTGCATTTTCTATTCTTCTTGTCTTTTGTGTTATGCTGGAGGGCACTTCAGGCTGTCTGAAACTAACAGCATGGGTTTGTGATTGGAGCGTCTGATGGCACAAAGTACAAACTGTTCTTATATGTCCTTTATTATTTTCTCACTACAACAAGGAAGATTTTAGATTGAATGTTCCTTTCATATTTGAAACTGTTTATGTGTATTTTAAAGTTTATTGAAATTCAGATATTGAAGATGGTAAGGAATTCACTGTGATTTTCCCCATTTTATCTAGGAGATATAAATAATGAACAAAAAGAATATCAGATGTTTTTTGAGTATGCCATGTACTCTAGGCTCTATCTTATGAACAGGGTTAGCTTAACCTCTATTTATATTCAAGTGAGAGAGGAGAGATCTCCTGAGGCTGAATCAGTGCACACCACAGCTCAGACAAGGGTCATGGCAGCCCAGTCCTGTGGGAAGGTGTGGGGGACAGATTGTAGAGTCTACTGGCACCTTCAGGGTCCTGTCAATATCAAAGGAAATGTATTATAATATGCCTTTATCATGGACAATATCATAAGAAAATACAGTGGACTTGGAAAAAACGAATTTCTAAATTAAATATCAGCCTGCTTCTTAGGATATCTTGAGATTTGGGGGGACAAAGAAAACAATTATTCTTCATGAGACTAAGAAGTGAAAAAAACAGCATGGGCTTTAACTACTGAGTTTATTTGAAGTGCTCCCTCTCCAAAAAAGAAACAACCAACGAATCCAAACAAAAGAAAACTCAAGATGAAACAAGAGCAAAACCTAGAAAACAGGAAGAGAAAAAATGTGAATCCCAAAACCAAAGACAGCAAAATGAAGATAGGTTATTAACAGATTGCTAGTTTTATGGTAAAAATTTTTGACAGATTATGTTCCGTTTACAAATTATCCTTTGTGTTGCAGCTCTGATTAGAAAGTCTCAAGACATTGAATTGCTCAATAACCTACACAGAAGTTTAGTTTCATTGCATCAGAAAGCAGCAGAATAAAAACAAGGTAAAAGACATTTGTCTACAAAGCACTGATATATGTGAGATGTGAACAGAACATATATTTTTCTTACTAATGTGTGGACAGATTCAAAGTAAAAGCAGTTGTAATTAAAATTTGCTGTACTAAGCTGCTGGTACAAACATTGTCAGAAGATGAATGTCAATTGATCTAGAACAGAATCTTTCCTAGAAGGCCTTTTTAGCTATTGTGGATGTTTACTGGAGACTATTTTTTGAATGGATTAGAATATTTTCAGCTGTAGAAGTCATTATGTTGACCAGAAAATATGGCCTGGACTCTACTTCCTGCTTCCTGCTTTGTAGATAGAGATTCCCAATATATGATTGTTTTCTACCTAGCTACATGTTAGAGGTTAGAATACATCTTTCAAATAAATTTAATATAGAATTGGAACTTTTTGTTTAACATAAGAGGCACAGTGTTTGCAGGAGAGGTAGAAGGCAACACATTTTATCTTCTCTGTACTCTTACTTGTAGGAAAAAGCAGGAGAGCATTAAAGGGTTTGAAAAGAAGTAGAATATAATCTGGATCTCTATCCACCATAATTAATAGAGCAAATTATGGGAATAGATATTGCAGTTCCTTCAAGCTATATAAGCATTTAAGTATGCCAAAACAGCCTAGGAAGGTGATACTTGGTAGTTTACTCTTTCAGAGGTTGCAGAAGTCCTATTGAAATATCCCTTATGAGACATAAGCTAGAATAGTTCCTTTACTTCAGACAGACAATAGAAAAATGTCACCCAGGACATGCAGTGGAGAACTGGAAGAGGAAAGCTTACAACCAAAATCAATTTCTGCAATGAGTTCCCTGAACCTAAATTATAAGTGGAAATGATCTATATAAAGCACGCTACAGATAAATCATCAGTTTCAGCATCATTCATTGTATTTACATAATTTACTTTATAAGGATCAAAGGACAAATCATAGGTAAAAATTCCACAGTTACTCTTTTTTACCACTAAGATCTGTGGAAAAATATAGCCATTTACAAAACCCCCCATCTTTTTGCCTTAAAGAACTGTTAACCACCAAATACTTCTGATGCAGCATTTCCCTTTCTATGTATCATAATATCAGGTATCAAAAGTAATCACATTTTCCAGAGTTTCTAGCATATTTTGAAAAGTATCAGATAATTCTTCAGGCAGAAATATCTGAATTGCAAGTAATGCACCTTAAAGTTCTAACTTTTTTTTCTTCTAGGTTTCTTATGTTAGTACTTGAAGAAAGAGATAAGGTTTTCTGGTTTGAAAAAGTTGTCCACCTTATTTTGTTAATCTAGTAGGAAGCAGAGAGGAGGAAAGAAACCTTAATTTAGTTGTGTACTATTTTCCTTTCCAGTTCTCAAGCTGCTTGTGAAAAATCTATATTGTTTGGATTATGTGTGCCTGGGGAACTATGATAGCATACAAAAATCCCGCTACTTCAACAATATATTCTTAGAGTGAACACAAATAATTTTAAGGAAAGTTTTCAATGGCCTTCTTTAATGATAATAACAAGTGACGAAGGATAATTAAAAATTAAAAATGTAGGGAGTAGGTAGATTTGTGCACGAGGGAACTTTTAAGGTTCAGACATGGATGCTTACATGCACAAGGTCAAAGAAATGTATAACTGAACTTTAGAGAAGTATATCAAATAGCATCTTACTCTATGAAATGGATGCCATTTTTCTGGAGACTGCACATGTTCTAGATATACCCCAAACACGGATTTTTACTGATGCAACAACTCAGGTTAGTTTGGATCAGTTAAAACAATTACATGAGACATGTGGTAGGACATAGAAGAATAAAGGAAAAAAGAAAGAAAGATGAAGAAAGACGAATGTCTTTCTTTTGATGGTATATTCTTTATGGCCTGGAAGGTATATTAATAACACTGCCTTCAACTTAGAGCTCTAGTTTTCAGCAGCATTGCCATCACTAACTGCATTCCATATAAAAGTAACATTTCTGTTTGTTAGATTAAAATTGTACATTTTAAGGTCTTCACAAAAAGTGAGGTAGAACAAGAATGCCTTGAGAAGACAAGCTGTGCTTGCTCATGATTAGCAGCCCCTTCTTCTTGGAATAATTTGGTTTCAGGAATGAAATAAATTATTTGTGTCTTAATGACACTGAAGTAATTAAATGTCTATTTGCTTATCATTTGTGTTTATTCTTAGATAATAGCTTACACTGGTTTTCAGTTCGCATCTTTTTTTCCATGTTAACAATTTTTACCTCAAGGGAAGCAAGTTTAGGAAAGTTTAGACAAAAGAATATTTTAAAGTTAAATAATGTGTTTACTTACCTGCTATTCTTCTCATACATTTTTTGCTTGCCCACTGCAGAATACCAAAGTTGGTCCTTCCCAAAAAGAGACATATGAAGAACTGCAACCATTAACTTTCGCATGATTCGTATACTCAGCTCAGTTTTATCCTCAGACATAAAGCTTTTCTCTAACAGGCTAATAAAATATCAATGTTAAAAATGAATGTATAAAAAAAGTGTGTTTTAACCACTAAACAAGCTGATTCTTATTGAACACAGGGAAATAATATTTTAGGAATCTGGAATCATATCTAGTGTTCTACGTCTGCTGTTCTTACCTCTATAGAATTGTGTTTCTCAGGTAAAGTTGTGTAATTATTTTTGATCCTACACATATCTTCCTGCCCAAGAATGTTCTCACGGTATCGTGATGTAAGTTTTCTAGGGACAACAGAAGACACAGGTTTTTTCACGTGTTTTAATTTTAAAAGTTCAAGAAAATTTAATTCAACTGCAAAAAATATTTCCTATGATGGTAGCTATACACAAACATTCTAATTTAGAGCTACAGAATAGAGTCAAGGTAACACCACCACGTGATGCTTGCTGACCTAAACAGTTACTAATGCCTGGGTGTCTAGTGACACCACATAAAGTAAAAATTCTCTAATTACTGAAACTACTCACTAGCCACAATTCCACATGACTTTCTCCCAAGACAGCTGATCTCATAAAAAAACCCCAAAATCACATTGGATCATGTTTCCAAGCCAGATAAAATAACAGGAGTGTAATTCTTCCCATCTGGACTCCTATCATGTAGTTGCCTCAGCATCACAAAATAGAAACAATGTTCATAGGCAACAAAATAGATATATCTGAACATTAATCATCTCAATCTAATTTAGCTGTCCCAAGTCAAATGCATCGCAACAAAAAATTTCCCATGGATATCTGGTTATACTGTAACTATTAAAGGAGTTTAAACAGTTAGCTCAAATCCTAATTTTTACACTGCTGATACAGTTGCCAACAAGCAAGATTAGTGGAGCTTCTTGGAGTTATCTCAATATTTCAATAAAGAGTTTGAGACATAGAGTTTTAATATTTGTTAAGATCTTAGTTAGAGACGTTTAAACATTAGGATTTTAGTTACAAGATTGTTTTGCTAGAATTAGCTAAAAATAAGTTTCAAAAGGCAAACTCAGC
>QWTY01006089.1:0-23389 GCA_008033365.1 Pseudorectes ferrugineus | reverse complement strand
TTTTTTTTTTTTTTAGATAATTCTAACACCTTAATAACCTGGTAGGATAGTTATTAAAACATAAGAGATTAAATTCTAATGAGAACACTACAGACCGCTTCTTGAAAGGGCTTTCAGGAAGGGATTGCTAACAGAAATAAAGAAAGAGTAAATTAATTTTCCAACTTATAACAAAAGGCAGTATAGTAGTACCGAGCTGTAGCCACCTACATGAATAACCATAAATTAGATGGTGTTTTAGCCAGCTAGTTATCCCTTAGACTGCTATGCATGAGCAGGCAGAGTATTCATTTTCCCTGGAATGGATTATTTGGAGAATTTGCTATATATCAGCCTTAACTGCACTACTTCTCGTACATAAGTACAGATGGATTAACAACAAAGAGGATATCAGGACCTTTGTCAAGCTTGTAGATAACCCACGGAGGAGGATACACAATGCAAACTCCTCTGTGTTACTGTGCAGTCAGGAAACAGCCTGGAAGCAAGACAGCGTTATAGAGCCATGGGAATAAGGCTGCTGGATCACGGAGATCCTCCGAGGAGAGTGGGCAGTGACCAGCATCAGAGTCCTGCCCAGCTCCCAGCACGAGGGAGAACAGTGTTTTACACTCCCTGTTCTCACTGACACTGTCAGCACCTGCATTTGGATTCACTGTTGCAAAGGACATTCTGTATCCACAGTAAATAATTCACTCATGGTCAAAATAAAAGGAGGGTTTCACGGGGAGTTCGATATGAGCAGAACAGAACTCATAATACAATTCTTGACCAACTTGAGAGGGGAATAAAAACAAACCTGCTTCCTACAGGTCAAGAAATACTTGTAGATTATGAATTACTAGTAAAAAGATTTGCACTGGTTTGGGCACATTAGGAAAAGCTATTAACATACTAGCAACAACAACCACTGTAACAAGGCAAAAAATAATTAATGGTGATGAGGACTATAAAAAAAATGAAAGTCAGAATTAAAACATCTTGTAAGAATTGTGACGTAAATCTTCTACTTTCCTTGTATATCATATAGTATGTCACTGATACAGTAACCACTATTTACAGAGCAATAAATTCCAATGGATGGGGAGGACATTTTCATTAACACCATTCAGGCTCAGTATTATTATATATAATATAAAATTATTTTTAATTTTATGTCCTCTAAAACCTGAACTCCCAAATTTTGAACCAATTTTTGCCAAGTGATATAACATAATTACACTGAATACAATACACACAAACTGTTATGATACCCGGGTGATTAAAGGTAAAGCAGTTATTTTTACAACATTTCTGTTCTTCCTTCACACCAAACAAATAATTTAGAACAATTTAATTGAGAGGAAAGTAGTGAAGTGGATATGGTGTATATTGCATTAAGATGAAAGAAAAAGAAAAGGAAAATGTAGATATGCTTGTGCAGTGCTGGAAGCATTACAAGAAAAGGAGCAGGAGCATGTGTTGCATTTACAGGGGATAAAAATACAGTGTGCTACTAATGGAAAGATGAGCAATGAACAACATGAAATGTTAGGCGAAGCAAACAAAATGCAAGAGAAGACAAAAGAGTAAAGTAAAATTAGAAAGAAAAATTACCTGGAAAGTAACCATGCCATTGCTTCAGCAGACACCCTCGACCCCAGCCCTTTTTTTCGTGTTGGACTCCAGACAGTATAGATATACTTCTTTGCCTAAAAGCCACGCTATCCAGCAGAGGTCTGAGGCAACAGCAGGATCAATGTAGTGCAAGAAGGGTACAGAGTGTGGGGATATGCTCGCTCAGCCCTATGGATTGAGGTACATCAGTCAATTGAATTGAAATTTCTCGGACTATTCCTTTAAAGCTGGATTCTAGATGAAAATGTAAAAAGGATGGTGGTAAACTTCAGCAAATCTAGCCAAGGCTGGGACAGGTTGCCTGGAGAGGCTGTGAATCCACCACCCCAGGAGGTGTTCAGCACCTAACCTGTCAAATCCCTGAGCGCCCTCAGGGATGTGAATTCGGTGCAAGCTTGCTTCGGACTAAGATCTTCTGTGGGCCTTCCAGCCACAGGGCGTCCGTGATTCCTTCATTTTGTACATGCTGGGATTCTGTTTGTATCACACACAGAATCTCACTAATGTTCACTAGCACCTGTACTTTTATAATCAGAATGTGCCTTGGTATTTGCTTCCAGTCTGTGCACCAAAAGGTGTGTAGGAATGGATGGATTTAACAACAAAATCAATCAGAAATGGTGAGAATAGCAAGCCATGAATAGATGGCATCATTTGGAGGGAAAAAAGCTAAACCAAACAAATTAACCAAGCAAAGGAGAGAGATGGAAAAGCAGACTTGAAAAATTAATTCAGTTATTTCTTGTTATATATGAAATAAACACATATTTGTGGTGGTATAATTCCACTGATTTTGATGATGCATGTTATCTATTGAAACAAAAATAGTAAGATGTATAACATCTACATCCAAAATAGCTTCACTTTTTACCAACTGTTTTGTACCAGCTTTACACTGTATGTATTTTTAAAATTTGGAGTAATTTTTCCAATTCTTACATCATTTATCTGTTCTCTCTGCTCATTCTTTCAACTCCCAACCACCTCTTAGCTTGCCTTTTTTTTTTTTTTCTGTCTGGCAACAAAATTGTTACAAAAGACAAAACAGGTAAAATAGCAGAATAATGACAGTGGATGTCCCCACTGGTGAGATCTAGATTTCCTCAGTGGACAATGTATGACATTCTTTTGTTTCTGACACTTGAAACCTTTCTTTAATAATGTAACTTCAGCCTAATTTAACAATCAGCACATTAGATGTCTTTTAAAGGTACTCCCATCTTTTACTGGTTTTAACAACCAATTACTTCCCAGCCCAACTAGCCCCAGTTCAGCTCTATAGTGGCACAGCATGTCAGAATAAATCACTTGCCTTCTGCCCTTTGCAGTTGTAAAATAAAAATCCAAGCATAGATGTAGATGTGTGCAGTGATGAGGGATGAACCAAAACAAGAAAATGCATGTTTGCCTCATCTTACGGTCACCTGGCTTGAACGTTTCTAATGCCAGGATGTTGTTCTTCTGGAAAGAAAGGAAGCTGTCATTTAAGGAATTTTATAACCAGGGAATATTTTTACTACTACTGCAGATTAACATTATGCTTTCCTCTGCTGGATGTGATCCCATTTAATTATGTTCTGTCCTTGCAGAGACACTTGATGATGTGATTCTCTTGATGATAAGAAGGTTGTACACAGCCTGCTGAGGTCAAGTTCCCAGCAGTCACAGAGTACGTCAGTGGTGCCAGTGAAGTCAATGGAAATGCTTTTATGTACTTCAAGTTTGAGCACATGGTTAAACCCTGCTTTTTTCTTTTTTTTTTTTTTAACTCTGTTCTTCTGTATTGAGGTCACATTGACTGTTTCATTCTGTTTGTGCTTTCAATCTCTATTTTTTACTGAGGCCATTGTAGGCTGAACAGGAATTCCGCGTTTTCAAGTGGCATACAGAAGAGTAATTTCCTACTTAAAGTTTTCTTCTCTATCAAGTACTTTGTGGAATACGTCTTAGTTCATTTGGATACAGAATGACTCAGATTAAAAGGTATTTCTGTTTCCAGCAGCCACTGGCAGAGGCCTGAAAAGGTTTTGTCAAGCACCACCATCACACCTACAAACACCTGAACTGTGGCAGACTCCCAGGGAACCAGTGTGGCATTCCACTCCACTCTGCATTGAGTCATCTCCGAGGTGGGACACTTCTCTTTTCTTCCTCTTTTCCTCTCTGAGCCAGGAATAGTTCCAGGAGCAGAAGACAGTTTCAGCCTGGATCAACTGCTGACTTTTTTAGCTTGTATTTTTATCTCTTCCATATGATGCTGATCCTGGAGAGGAGCCTAAGTTGAACATTCCTGCCTTTTTTTTTCCTGGGTCTTCTGCTGCACATAAAAAATCAAGTCTGTGGGGTTATTGTGGAAACTCTGAAAAGCCATTTCTCTTTTGCCTTTCTCCCCTGCCTCCTTTGCCTATGGCTGTAGTGAACAGCAGCACTCACTGCAGAACTCAGGTACAACACAGTAACAACATGCAGCAATTATAACATGCAGCAGTCCCACACGGTGTACATAATCACACCCGGTATTTTGGAACTGTAATTAAGTCTTGGGAAAATGCTTCACTCATTTACATCACCAGACTGAACTGTGTTAAAATACTACTATATTGGAACAATGTTTTCCAAAATAGTTGACTTAAAATAGGTCTTCAAAGGACGTACAAAATTCTCTTCTAAAAGTTTGTAATGTTGCAACAAATCAAAAATGAGACAAGTGTATATCAAAATATTAAGAAATGAGTCTTGTCATAAGTGTCACTTAATACTGTATATATTAGATTACTTGAATAATTATCTCAAATTATTTATGTGTTTAATATATTATTTATTTACTATCAAAAATTATGATATCTAGATACAACTATAACCTTAGTGGTTAAACTGAAACACTGTGCATTTGATTACTTATGGAACAGTAGAATCATGCAATCATATCAACAGACATATCAAAAGTATAGAAACATTCGTTTTCTCTTTCTTTGAATAGTTTAGCTATCACATTATTTGATGGACCAAAAGATAGTTCTGTGACAAAGTGGATTAAAGTCATAAAGCTGTGAGCAACACGAGTATATTGCCTTTCATCTTCATCTCCACTCACCCACTTGGACAAATGGGGCTTGTAGTTACTTGTTTCCTCTTTAGCACATTTGCCCAAGGCAACAAACCAAAGAAATTACAGGTAACACTTTATCAAATGCTTGCAGGCAGTTAATTCCCTCTCTTCTGTCACTCAGTGTCATTTTATTAACAGAACTTTGACCCAGGTGTGCCATGAGCTTCAAAGTTCAGTAGGTGGGATGCAGCTGTCGCATGAAAGATGGATGATGTGCATTTTATGTTTTCAGTGCATGTTAGTGTATCTCAGAGTGGACGTGCTAATAAAAGGTGACATCTTAGCAGCGATATTGTGGGAGCCTTGGGAAAAGGACTCAGAACAGTTCCAGTATGTGATAGGAATGGACAGGAGGAGAGACTTCATGGTTAATGTACAGGGGCTGTAAGTTTGCATTTGAATTTCCAGCAGCGGAAACGTGCATGGTACAGGGTTTATCAAAATCAGCAGGACCATGTATAGTGCACAGTTTGCTACACAAGCAAGGTTTGGGAAGAATAATGATGGTTGAAATACATTTTTATTAAATATAAATAATTTATAAACACATTTTAGATTATTATATTGCTCTGTTATTGGTGTAATAAATCAATTTTGTTTAATAGCTACAGATATTATACATTTAAAAAGGTACTTTCACATACATGATGAAGGAATTTTTTCTTAACACGTGAAACTGTCCACAATGTTCTGTTGCTTTCTTTTTTAATGAGGTAGAAATTGAGGAAATAATCTAAATATAGAATTGCATTTTAAATTTTTATCAATAAAAGTGATATTTAAATTATGAAAATTCAAATTATTTAAGAATTTTTAAGATATCTTAATTTCATATTTACCTTTTTCACTGTATACAAGGAAAAATTGAATAAACAGTGTAAAAAACAAATAAAGAACTGGTTTCCATTGTAAACAATGAGAAGAGCTGCTTATTGTCATTTTCATACAAATTTTCTTCTTGGTTCAATGTCCACAAACACAGGCCCTGACCCTGCACCATGTGGTTGTGAAGGTGGCAGCAGTTTGCCCTTCCCTCTTTGAAACAGAATTTTTCAAATGTTTTTAAGACTGTCAAGACTTGGAACGGCCAGCTTCCATTCCATCCTCTCTATTTCTCCAGCGACTGATATTTTGATCCTTTCTTTAAAATCTGCATCTCAAACCGACTCTCTGCTGGTGTGCCACAGCTCCCACACCACAGCTGACCCCCACGGAGCCAGCGCTCACCCAGTGGCCCCAAACTGCCTCCTGCAGGGCCCCGGATCTGCTCAGCTTTGCTCCGCGGTGGGCTCAGCGCAGGATCTGCTGTGCCACCGCCTTTATTTTGCTCAGGATGGTTGATGGCAGTGGAAATGCTGCACGTAGGGGCCTTAATGCTGGTTCGGTTGGATGATCCAGCACTTTGGATTGAGGCTCTAACTCTCCTTTGGTACATTTATTCACTTCTATAGTGTAGTATTCACTCTCATATTAATTTACATTTCCTATTATATCTCTAATGGGAACTCTCTAACCAGTCATTACTTTATCCATATGTTAAATGTTCATTTTGCAGCTATTAGTATTCTGCCTAGGCTATATATCTCTTAAATACTAATTCTGGACATTGCCCAGTTTTCCTGTCTTCCTCTGCAGAATGTCACCATTCTGAACCAAGTTCACTAGGCCTTGGATGGACTAAATACACACAGCTTATTAGACCAACACCAGTTTCCTGTTGGTCCCATTTTCATGCTCATTTTTTCAACAGAACATTTTTAAGCCCTTGCTTTAGCCCTCAATGTATACAGCTTGCTAAGTGTTCTCAGAAAATAATCTCCCAGTTTGTGGCATGATTGGTTTTCATCCAAATACTGAAATGCTACCTTTTAGGTAAATTTTCCCACCATGTATGATAATGCTGATTGTTTCTCTGCCTTTCAGGCCTCCAAGATCAACAAGTGTAAGAAGACAGGCTGTGCTCATATCAGTCAGTGGCATGATTTCTTACTTCAGTGGGATCAATTGGATCACCAGCACCCGAAGAAAAAAATATAAAATGCAATAAGAATTTTTTTACTGGAATTGTAACATTTGGACACTTCTATTTTTAAGTTGAAGACCAGTTTTATTCCCGTCTTTTATCTTGTCTTTCATTTTGGTCCTGGTGTAAACATCAGGCTTAATTTTTTTCCCCTTTTATATATGTACATACTTGCTCCAGATATTTTCCAAAATTATGGCTATTGTAGCTGCTTTTACAAATGAAACTACAGAATGCATGCAGATGGCCTCTACAGGAAGAGAGCTAAGTTTGCTCTTTCTCCCCTTCTGGTCCAATAAACATTGATTTATAAAATGTGGAACAGATCCCACAGGACACTAGAATATTCAGTAGCTTGGTAAATATGCAATGATCTAGGATATGCATTCAAATATTTCCTCCACATGGTGGATGTAAAAAGAAGAAAAAAAAAATTTACCTGTCTGTTGTCTCTCATTTTTATTATCGAGATGAGAAAATTGTGCTTGGGCTACCACAGCACATCACCTGGGCAAAGTGAAGAAATCAGGTAAAGACAACAACATCCCTTCAGGAGGTGGTCTAATATGAATGTTCAAATATGCTTTGTAAAGAAGACTCAGTCTGATTTATTTAAAGGTAAACTGGGTTCTTCCCTGCATCACTGAGTCGGGTAAGATGAATGATTTTACTCTAAGGAACTGTACCAAGATTAATGGTTATAGTAGAGATGCTAGTGTTTGTGTTTAGCAGAAACTATAAGAAAAGAAATGAAATGTTGCTACCGAAATGTTGCTGAGTTGTGCCTCACCTTTCTTTGATACAGGTGAAGCACAAGAGTGTATCACCAGAGAAAAGGCAGTCCTTGACCAGGGGCTGCACACAAGACATTCTCTGTATGATGTAGCTGGGATTCTGTTTTCCATATGAACAGATGCCCTGTGTTTGACTTGACTCAGACATCTCTGTACCCCTGTGAACTGTTCTGTCTTGGTGAAGCTGTATCAGATCATAAGCACAGTGAGGCACTGAAGGTTGTGACGTGTCCTTTGTCACACCAGCCCCTCATCACTCCTCCTCCAAGTCAAGCACCCACTGTGTTCCGCGGCTAAATCCATTCACCTGCATGGGGAAGGACCTTTCCCTCCAAGGGGGTACAAATGAAGCTAAGAGCATCTGTACAGCTGCAGGGAAGTTTTTATATTTATTTATTTAGTCCATGGAAGCTGGACTGTGAAGCTGCTGTGAAGAAGAAAATTACTCTTGGTACAGAGAAGGGTGAGTGACGCAGGGGCCAATGTGCCTTCCCTGACCTTTTGGACCCAGGTGGACCTTGGCCTCTGCTGCAGCCAGCGGTGATTTTCACAATAGGTGGGAGTAGGGGGTGGGGGCGTGGTGTAGGAATCCCAGCGAGTCACAGAATGTCAGAATCAATTAGGTTGGAAACGACCTTTGAGATCATCGAGGTCAACCTTTGACTGAATACCACCTTGTCAACTACAACATGGCACTGAATGACATGTCCAGTCTTAAACACCTCCAGGGGTGGAAACTCCACCACCCTCTGGGAAGCCCATTCCAACGTGTGATCACCCTTTCTATGAAGAGATTCCTCCTGATGTCCAACCTAAACCTCCCAGGCCTAGCTTAAGATGATGTCCTCTTGTCCTGACGCTGGTTGCCTGGGACAAGAGACCGACCCCCACCTGGCTACAGCCTCCTTTCAGGCAGTTGTAGAGAGTGATAAGGCCACCTCTGAGCTTCCTTTTCTCCAGGCTGAACACCCCCAGCTCCCTCAGCCGCTCCTCATAGGACTTGTGCTCCAGACCCTACACCAGCTCTCTTGCCCTTCTTTGGACACACCAGCGGAGCCCCGCTCCCGGAAACCTCAGCCCGGCATCTGCAGCTCCAGGACCTGTTTTTAAACCGGCCGGCGCAATTTCCTGCGTCCCGGACGCTCCAGGGCCGCACGGGTGCCGTGGCCCGACGGGAGGCGCTGGCAGGCGGGCGGGCGGGCCCCGGCCAGGCGTGGTGGGTCCCGCCGGTCCCCGGGTCCCGCCGCCGTCGCTCGGCAACAGCCCCGCCGTCCCGGGCACAGCCCGGCACCGCCGCAACCCGGAAGCAGAGGGGCGGAGGAGGCGGGCGGGGGGCGGTGGCGGGGCGGGACGGGACAGGGGTGCCCGCCCGCTCCCTCCCTCCCGCCCCGCGGGGGCTCCGAGCGCCAGCCCCGCGCAGAGCGCGCAGTGTCGCACCCAAGCACTGCCACGCCGTGTCCCCGCACAACACACTCCCCAAATCCTGCCGACCCGGCGCCCCCGCGCTCAGGCTCCTCCTGGCCGGTGCGGGAGGAGGAGGAGGCGGCTGCTGAGCGGCGGCTGCCGGAGCCAACGGGCGGCGGGGAGCGGGGCGGGCGCTGCGGGGGTGTCGGGGTAGAGCGAGGCGTGACCCGGCTGACGGGCACCGTGCGGCGGGCGCGGAGCCGGAGCCGGACTCGGCGGGAGCAGCGGTACCAGAGGCGGCAGCGGCGGCGCGGGGCGTCGGTATCGCTCGGCTCTGGCTCTGGCGCGGCGTCTCCTCCACCCCCTCGTGAGCCTGGGGAACCTGCAGCTCAAAGCCGCCGCCAGCCACACCACCATGTACTCCAGCAACAAACGGAAAAAGCTGTGGCGGGAGGAGAAAGGTATTATCGCCCTTCCCGGTGCCGGGCCCGCTTCTCCCGCCTTGAACCCCAGGTTGAGCCGGGAGGGAGCGAGGGAAGGGGGGTGGTCCCGGTGCCCTCAGAGCCGCCGCCTCACCGCGGGGTGCCCGGCAGCGCTTCCCGCCGGCCGCGGCTGAAGGGACGGGGTGGGGAAGGGGGAACTCGGTGCTCTCTGCCCTTGTCCAGGGGTCTCCTGGCTGACACAGCCGTCATGGCAGCCCGGCCGTGCGGGAACTCGGGCTGTTTCCCCCACACCTCGGTGTATTCGTGAGGAGTGGAGCCCCGGGGCGGAGGGAAGTAAGCGAGGGAGGGCGGTAAACAACCCCTCTCCTGAGGGCTTCCCGCCCCCAAGTCACCTTGTGGGAGTGTTTCAGGCCGAAAAGTTGGGCACATGCCCTCAAAACGTGCTTTTTCTCCTTTCAGTGCGTTTGTTTTCCGAGGGGAAACGTGGTTTATTGGGATCATTGGTATAATTAGTTTAGATTCTAGTGTCGGTCAGACGGGGTGAAATGTTCGGGGTATGGGACTCTCAGAGCACCCCTACTTCCCATCTTTTGAACTATTTATTTATTTTTATATATGTTTTAAGGACCCCCACCTGTGTATTCTCAGTTTATAAAACCCCAAAGCCAAATTCCAGAGCATGAAAACTGTGGGCCAAGCATTTGATGCAGACCTTGCTGTTTTGGTACTTTATATCGATCCCGTGGAGAGCAATGTAAATATTAAGAAAAAAATTCACAGAGTGGAAGTGCAACATTTATGTCTCTAAGGAGTAAAGCTTCTTGCCCGGCGTGTTCCAAATAATGTAGTAATAGATGAGGAGAAGAAGAAAAATAGATCAGAGGGTCATATTTTAAGTCCTCTTTCTTTTCTTCCATCACCCTTGCGACTCTGAGTATGTTTCAAGCTGAGAAGGCAAAAGACTAGTTCAATGAATAGGATTCAAGTGCATCTTTCTAAGGAAAATTTGTTAAAACACAAATGAACTTATTTTTCTGTAGGTTAGTTGCTCCTGTCAAACTCCTCTCAAATGAAGTGAGTCTTTTTCTTTCAAACTGTCTTAAAATCCATGCTTCTCTAGTAAAGATGAGGCAACAAATTTCTGCATGACAAAAGTTTCTGTTTTCAATGAAGAAGGTACAGTTAAATTGTCTCAAGCATTGTTTGTGTGTGATCAGTTATAACTGACTTTTCCCTTAATGCTGTATGTTGTTACCTTCAAAAAATGCAAGGGGCAGATGGGGAAAAGTTTCTGGTAGGCTCTGGTGAATGTTCTTATTACTCCCACTTATCTCTTTCAGCTCTGTTGCTGTCTGTGTGAGTTCATAGCCTGGCAGGTGAACTCAAACCCTTATTAAGGATGGCAGAGTGGAGGGTCTGGAGGGTAAACTGGAGCTGCTGACACACTTCTGGTGTCTCCATCAGCTGTGAGGATGGTGGTCTCCATCATCACGGTGATGTTACTGAATGCAAACCAGTGATGCTCACTGCTGCTGAGGTTTTTTCATCCAGGAAGCATTTTTGAGTGCTAGCTGGCCACAACTCCCTGTCTTTTTGCCCAGTGAGAATGAAGAGCATTTGCCAGTCTTCTGCTCCAGTAACTGTTCCAGCACCATACTGATGATGTTGGCCCTGAGTACTTTGAGTGAGGAGGGCAGAAAAAGCTTCTCTCTTCATTGCTGGCATTGCCCTTCAGCTTTTTGTCCTGTGGGACTGTTCTTATCAAGTACCTTCTTTGCTAGAGAGGAAAACTACAGAAGCCCAACTTCTTTCCTTCTTGCCCAGTCAGTACTTTGGAAATCAAATCTTTGGTCAGGTCTGCCTTCACCTTTCACAAGTACCCCATAACCCCTGCAAAGCTGGCTGTGCTCACTGGCTCTGTTCTTCCCATGAAGCTTCGAGTGCAGTTGCTCTCAGCCTTTTATATTCTGAAGCACTTCTTAAAAAGAAAAAAGCATTGGTTGCTAAATATTGAGTTCAAACCCACTGACAATACTCTTGCTTTTCTTAATTACTTTCTTGGTAATTAAGGGTTGGTCCACGTCCTCCCAGGGGAGATCTTCCTTGGGGACAGCTGAAATGGAGCAGGAACAGGAGTGGAGGTGATTTCAGAGCCTTAGACACAGGACTGGGCTGCCTGCAAACTTCCCAAGTTTCTGCTACAGGCAGAAAACTGTATTTGCGGTGAAGGCTGTTGGGAGCATCCTCTGGGAGGTTTGTGTATAATTAAGACTCAGTTGAAGTTCTTGCTGCTGACTCACAAGAGCAAACTTCTGTAAAACCTTCCTGTAGAGAAGAACTTGTGTTTTGAAGGCACAGGACTGTCTCTGTTGCCTCTTCAGCAAAAGACACCTAGACTTGCTCTGCTTGTGAGTCCCTCAGAACTGACACGCTCTCTCAGGTCTGCCTACCTGTAGGACTTCCAGTGTGCATGTCAGATACTTGGAGTTTTATATGCCTGGAGCTCAGGTAACAGAGGTGGGTACGTATCTGTTGTACATAATGGTGACCCTCGTTATGTCAGTTCCACTTTGGCAGCTGTAAATATCCCAGTGAGAGACCAAGCCTGAATAAGAAGAGAGAAGCGTTTTTGTCAACTGAAGAAATTGGTAATACTGTCAAAACATACAAAAATAAGCTTATTTTGTTAAGGGAAGCTGTGCTCAAAACTTGGCCTTATTAGACTGTGCTGACTGCAGCCTATGTAATTAGGAAACTTTATTTTGAAAAAACAGACAAAAGAACCCCAAACCAGACCCCAATGATTTTCTTTCTTGTTTTTTTAAGGTTTGATCGGACAAGCAGTTTCCATGTTCAACTCTTGTGCTGCTTCTTCAACTTGAGATGAAAATGTTCTTTTTATGACTGCCTAGTTCTTTATGTAAAATGCAAATAACATGAGTCTAGCCTTCCCTTACACCCCTAAAAATTCTTCAGTCTTTGAAGAGCATTTATTACTGATTAACATGTCAAGAAAAACTGTTAGTGTGGTTAAAGTAGCACAGCGCTACTGGTAAAAACAGACCCAGAAATTTGAGTAGAGTATGGGTGTCGTGACGTTCTCTACTGTTCTTTTTCTTTTCCCCTCTTCTTTTGGGAGGGAAAAAGCTCTTCATCTTGTGCTGAGCTAATACTAAGCATGGATGTGGTAGGGAGGGAGAAGAGGATGTGACTGCAAAAATGAGATGAAGTGCTGGGGTTGCTTGCAGTTTTGGGTCATTGGGATGACTTTTTTTTTTTACTGTAAAAGTCCATTTATAGCAGGGTCTGAAGAAGAGTGAAGCTGGCAGTAGCTGTCATACTTCTGCAATGTTTGAGGCTTTACTTTTCACTAAATGTCTGCAAAAAGAGGTGGTGACGTTCTGAGGAGAAAACAAAAACAACCATCTATATGTATTTTAGTGTGGTAACCAGGTGTGTCCTGTTAACGTTCAAATGAAAATCTCTAAAGCTAAACTTGCCTTTCTTACCACCCCAGACACCTAGCAACTGGCAGAACGTTTGCTTTAGCTCTGATCTCTGTTGTTATGTAGTAGCATTTTATTAATCTCCCACCATGCTCCCTGCCTTTACTTGAACTTTTGTTTTCATAGTTCTGGTTTACAAATGCAGAACCTACAGAACAGACTTTCATACCTGAAAACTCCCTATAAAACAACAATTCTCTACTAAAGTTGCTGTTCTCTGATACAGGAATGAAAGTGGCAGGAAGAAGCAGCACAGTAGTGATGTGGGGAGGAAGCCTGGACAGCCCAGAGTGTGGGGAAGAGGTGTTAACTTTGCAGAACTGGGATATCCAGAAATAGGCGTGTGCAGTTGTACAGATGCACCTTGTTTAGCTCCTGTTGTAAGTCACTGGATCACTCGTGCTTGGTCCTCTCAGGTGGCATTTCATTCGTCAAGGGCACTGCATAGGTCACTGCGTGGCTCATGTGCAACAACGTGTGAAAGCTTGCAAAACTTTTCTTACTTCTCTTTCCCCTAAACAGAACGTTTGCTGAAGATGACCTTGGAAGAAAGACGCAAAGAGTACTTGGGGGATTATGTTGCATTGAAAACTATTCCAACATGGATGGAAGACTTAAAAAGCAAGAGCGAAAGTGAAGGTTAGTAAAGTGGGGGAGTCTTAAGATACAGACCATTCTGTTTTCTCACTCTGAAGTTACTTTTAGGAAGGCCAAGACTTAGAACCCATGTTGTTATGAACAGTGATAGCCTGAAATTGGGACGGGGGAAAAAACCCCAACAAAATTTCTTAAAGCCTCACTGGTATCCCAGAACTCTGCCAGTATCCCCAGATGGAGTCACTAACCCTTAAGTGTGTAAAATAGCTCTTCTCTGCATGAGTCTTAACTTTCCAGATACTCCAGCAGTCAGCCATGCCTAAAGAACTTTGTCTTTGAAACTTACTGAGCATAGTGATACGGGAAATCTGGGCAAAACTGTGTTGCGGGTGACCCAAAAGCAGAGAGGAAGTGTGCAAATTGTGTTGTTTCCTAAAAATCCAGAAACTGGAGAAGATAGGGTTTGAAGCCTCCTTACTTTTGGTCCTGCCTGCTTTCTTGGGCTGAGGAACATCAGTCTGGCCTGGATTAACTCCCGTTTCCTTAGTGTGTGCAGCCTTATCATGGTTGTGATCACCAGTAGAGTTGTTTAAATGCTTGCAGTGAGAACTGACCCAAAATCTGAATCCTATTTGCTTACAGACATCTCTACTCTGCAAGTAATTCTGTAACAGTGCCTTGTTCTTTGTTTAGTTCCCTTTCATCCACACAAGGTTGTAGAGGAATAGGGATGACTTCTGAGCTGGTTTCCTCCTCCTCTTTCTTTTCCTGTCTTGCTATCCTACTTGGCTGAAGCCTGTGGTTTTTTGAAGGAGTATCTAACTATGGGACCTAAAGTGCTTCCTGCCTCTGCAGATCTAGGACTAATTTTCTGACCCTTTTGTTATCATTAAAGGTAAATACTGGCCTGGGTGAAGAGGTGTGTAGAGTAATCTTGTGGCTGGAGGTGAACATGGTCTTTATGGTGATAAAGGTGAAATGAGGTCTGGAGCTAATCAGCTGTTTTTAATAAAATGGGAAGGCTGTAACACTTATTTTAGCACAGTCTGGAGGAGCTCACAGATTTTCAGATGTCCTTGTCAAAAGCAGCTATTGCTATTGTCTACTCCTAAAAGCATCTGGAATAACTTTTGAAGTGAAAATATGTCAAGGGTTTGCTGAGTTCTTCAGCCCTGCTGAATAGCTGTATTACATCAGTACCCATAGACCTCTTTCTCCCATTTGGGTAGGTCATTTATATCTTGCAACATCAGAAAGCCTGTTCATCTAGAAAACAAAGGCTGCATAAAAATAAGAAAGATTACCTGACTTCTTGCAAGTTGATTTTGGAGGCCTGTGGTATGTGGGAATATACAGTATGTCATGTGGTTTAACTGGGAGACTCTTTATCCCTTCTAGCCCAAACTATGTTTTTATTCCAGCTACTCTCAGATTCTCTATAAAGCACTGAAATTCACAGATGTTGTATTACTTGGGCTGCTGAAAGTGACAAGGTGTGGATTTACGTTGTGATTGCTGTTACACTTCACAGAAGCAAAATGTCAGTGTCTAATATGTGGGTATTGAATCATGGCAGTGGTGAATTTATTTCCTTGTAGCTGCTCTTGCATTCTTTCTGTTAGTACCCAGTACACTGCAAAAAAATGCTGGAAGGCAAAAGTTGTGCTGAAACACTGCTCTGCTACTTGGTTTTGTTATACTGTACATTCAGGAGAAAATATCTGTAGTCATTCTTTGATGTATTTGTTGTAAGTAAGCCATCTGTAATAGTGAACTTCTGGAAGGCTGGACTGCTGAAATGCTTCCATGTTCCCACTGATTAGTACAATTAAAAGAAATATGTGTATTAATGTGACTGTTACTGCATCTGTTTCAAACTTTATTTCTCTTAAATGTTGACCCCATTCTGAAGGTATCAAGTGTGTCTAAAAGGTGTCTTTTTGAGCTGAAATACAGAAAAACTAGAATTTAAATATTCTTGCTGATGAGAACTTTTGCTCTCTTTGATGGGACATACAGAGTGCAACAGGTACAGCCTGAATGAGATTCTGGAGAGAACAAGTGAAGCCCCAGGTGTGATGGAATTGATGATGATCCGACAATGCCATGCCCAAGTTCTGATATTTTCTTCAAGTGAAAGGTGGCTGCTTGCACTGACAAACGGAAGAGGTCTCTGAAGGGTGGTGGTGGTGAAAATAAAATCTTCTGTATACTTGTCAAGCCAAAACAACTGATGGGGAATTTGGAAAAAATTCTTTACCATTTACTCCCAATACCGTATACAGTAAAAAAATGACAGATTGATTAGTAAAGCATAGAGTGGCTGTTCAGGAAGAGTGATGAGGAGAAATCAAGAAAGCAACCAAGAACAAATCAAGTGAAGCAGGCACAATCAATCAGCTGCTGAAGTAAGAAGCTATAGGAGAAGGGCAGAGCATCTGAGCTGGCAGCCATCCCCATAGATACTCAATACTCAATTTGAGATTAAGGGTGTTCAGTACTGCACAAACTTTAGTACTGGCTGTTAGGAAAAATTGTGTGTACAATGTAAAACCTTTACAGTGCCCATTTTTAAATGTGAGTGACTCACTGGACGGTGTTGGGAGGTTCCAGTTAGGCACACATTTTTGTTATGTGGAAGTTTAACGGAAGATTATTGAAAAGTCTGTGTGCAGAATTATTCAAACTGAAATGATCTAAGAGGTTCAGACTGGGAAGGAACCAGTCTTGCTGCCAGGGTACTTAATGGGTGGTCTTTATTGGCAAATTGGAAGAACATACCTTAGTTTGTGGAAGAAAGTTTTTCCCTACCCCTCCTCCACCCTTTGATAGGAAGTTGTGTTCAGAACTAAATTCTGAAGAAAACCAGTAAAGCTTGGAGTAAGTTTGGTGTTTTGGCAAGGATGGAAGTCTGTGTAATAGAGTAACATAACAGAGGGATGTGCATCTATGTAAAGGCTCCTGAGGAGTACAGTTACTGAATTCTGAATGGCAGCTGACAAGGTTTTGTCTCTTTGTAGCAGCAAAGCTATTTAAAAACATTTAGAAGTTCAAAGAGGCAGTGTCTTTGTTAAAATGCTCTACTGAGACTAAAAAAAACCTACATTTTTTTGTAGGTCTCCTCATATGGACATGACTAGCCATAAGAAATTAGGTTGCTGTGTGTTTTGGCATGGAATTTGTTCAATGTTTGTGTTAAGTCTTGATTTTGGGAGGAGAGTGGCACAATGTGGAATGCAAAGGCTAAGCCTAGTGCCCGCTTCTCTGAGCTAAGGGAAGCAATCTGATGTGGGTAGGTGCATTTCCAGAAGGACTATGCTGTCAACACCCCTGATTTTTGGTGTGCCACTTGCCAGGCTGCACAAGTGGATCTCAGAGATCAAGTGTTTCAGCAGTGGAAGGAAAAGGGACAGTTAGTGACAAGTGGCCCTCTTTAATGTGGATGGTAGGAAGACAAAACTTGTTCTTGAAGTAGTCCTGTAAATATAAGCTTTCTTTGGTTTTACTGTATTTATTAAGGAAATGTGTTGCCCGCTTTGGAAACAAAGAATGAGCTTGTCATAGAGGGCTGGATAGTGTGAATATACTGTAACTCATCGTTCTCTCCACTTGTTATCCTTCAGATGCACCAAAAGCACACACAACTCATCTGTTTTCTCATGTGCTTTGAAGTAGAGTGTCTTCCTGACAACATGTGAATAATGGACTTGTTTTATGAAGCTCTGGAATTGATATCTCTTTGTTTCAATGCTATTTATTACATACCACTTTGTTAGGCACTCATCTTGTACAGCAACAGGAGCTAATGTTGCTCAGTGAATAAAATGCCACCATGTAGACTAACAACTAGAGTGTATTTTGAAGTTAAATACATATATTAGCTTTTTGTTGGGTACACGCTAATTCCCAAAGATGTCTTTACTCTGCAGTGGTGAATCTGAGAGATGACTTCAGAAAACTTGTTCTGGAAAGCTTTTTTAAAAATCAGGGTCTTGGGAGTTTTGTTGTCGCTGAGTTTTGTGTGTCACTGGTAGAAAAACATTTTGTTGTATTAATTGGGTAATTCAGAAAATGGACAAAGTGATATTATTTAACTCCAGGCAGCTGATAGTCCTGCTGACACTCACAGCCTCTGGAATTCATTTGTGTGACAGTGAAGCCAAGAAAACAGCAAATTCAGGTGGTGGTTTAAAGATCTTTGCTAGTGGTAAGAACTACTTTTGATAGGATGAAGTTAAAATGGAAGGACACAGTAAGTGAGTTTATTTTTGTCTGAGGTTAAATGACACAAAAGGTCTGCAGTCCTTTTAAACATGTCTTGAAATATGTTTAGATGTTTTGGCAGTCTCTGAATCTTTTTAATCTGCTATTTTTAAAGAAAATGATACGGTTCAAACGATTCAAATTAATCTATTTTAACACTGACGGTTTTATGTATAACAATACGGTTTGGATTTAATAAAAGCATCGTTGTACTATGAATGTGTAGCTTTCTAAATATTCACAGTGGGTTGACACAAGATTACAGAGACAAAGCATGTAGATGAGCCACTCCAAATGCTTCATGGTGGAAAGAAAATGTGTGGTAACACTGAGCTCTGACCAACATTTCTTGAGATGGATAACTAACACAAGTAAGTCTCCCAAGAACCCAGTATCTCTGTGCAGCCCTGCTTGATCTGAATATCTGTGCTGCAGGAACTAGGAACCAAGGTGATGAGTATTAAACAGACTTTGGAAAGTGACACCACTACTAAGCTGCAGTGAAATTCAGCCAGGTGTCTACAAGTAAGAAATGGCATCTCTCTAAACCACTCAATATTATCAGTGATTTATATAGAAGAAGAAATTTTGTTCAACTAGAACATTGAGATTGTTAGACAAGTTTGACTATCACAAGTTCTGTCTGTAACAGCTGTGTGAAACCTGTGTGCTTCAAGACCATCCCCCCACCAAAAATCCAAGTCCATCAGCTTTCACTGTGATTTTTTTTCTTACAGTGACTGTAACAACTGTCTTTATAACAGATTTTTAGCTCAGTGACAAGGATGAAAGTAAATTGAGATAGCTTAGTGTAATTTTTGCTATCTCTCAAAAATAAAAGGTGCTTTTGCTACTGAGACTCCTAGTTTGATGAAGTTCAGAATGCAGCAGTTTTTCTGTTGGGTACACACAGAAAACAGCAATAACTTGTGTGCCACTGTTTAGGGTCTCTTCTGTTACCTGTGGCCCTGAATGTGAATTCCCAGCTTCGCTTAAACTCGTGCTGTATTTGGTTTTGTCCTTACTTTTCATGTATTGGCATACCACTGTTACTCATGCTAAACATCTTACCACAAGGTCTCTTTAAGACTGGTGCGTTTAAGGTTAGAAAACCATGTCTCTTAGATGCACATGGAGAGCACTGCTTATTAATTGCTGTGTATAATTGCCAGGGGAGCACCATGAAAAAACTAACAACTGTGGTTTCTGTGAATTGTGTGAGGATCATGGTAATTAAGTATTTTGAATACTTGTGAAATTACGTGCTTTATGTGGAAGTGGCTGAAAATCTGTTTGCTCATTTCTGTTCTCTGTCTGTGTTATATGCATATTAGGGAGGCAGCAAAGGAATTAGAGGGGTAAGAAGAGCAAACCGTGTTTGCAGCTTCTTAGTCTGTGCTGAAGGGGTCCAGGAGTCTATGCACCCATGGCATAATGTGGAGTAACTTTAAGGCTGAGTTGGTGTTTGTTTGGCTGCAACAGATATCCAAGGCTGCCAGGGCAGGAGGGTGTAACCTGAGCCCTGTGTGCTCTACTTTGCTCAGGCTCTTGGCTGCCCTTTCAGGATGTGTCCTGAACAGATGCAAAGCTGCAGAGTCGTGCAAATCTGACCATGTGATTTGGTGACCCCACACACCTTTCTGGCTTTCCCAATACACACCTTGGCTATTGATTTCCAAAGATAGACTTGCACAGTACAGAGATGGGAATAACGCTTCAGATGCAGGTTTACTTGAGCATAAACGGAGCAATAATCTCTGTGTGTTGGTTTGTTTCTGGAGGTGAATGATCTCTAGTTAGTGATGTCCCTGATATAGGTAGATAAATTAGTGTGTTTAGTGTAAGGGATGGAGGGAAACTACAGTAAACAAAAAGACTGAAGATGTATTCAGTTGACCTTGTAATTCCCTGGTGAGCTGCATATGAATAACCTTTATAGGATGGATTAGCTGCCAAAAAGATGACACTTGTCTTACAGTTTGCATTAAAGTGTTTTTGGGAAAAACAAAAAAGTTTCTTGCTTTCAGCAAGTATGAGATGATGATTATTAAAAAGTTCAGATCTGTTTGTGTAGATTAAGAACACAAAATCCAGTGTAGCTAATCCTCTCTCTAAGAAAGTAAATCACTTGTCTTTGATGTAATTAAGATGATGACTTCTCTTTAAGCTGCTGCTCTGCGACTTTTTCAACAGGGTAACTTCCACACAGCATTAAACTTATACAGGTCCTGGATAGAGTTATTATTTTGTGGCTCTTCTGCATGCAGCTAAGAAAACTCTCTTATCTACAGTGTCAGACAGCTCCTTGAGGGGTAAGAGTTAACCATAGGAAAGGATGCTGCTCTCAACAATAAATTGATAAATTGGTGTCCTTATTGAGGCTCTGCAAGCACTTGATGGTTTTTAGAGAGGGACAGTAGGTGGAGATGCAAAGGGAAGTTAGGCATATCTTTGCCAGAAAGAAGAGTTCTAATGTTTAATTACTGGTGACATGAATCTTGGCCAGATGAACAACTTTCAAGCTTCTCTCCTGTGCAATATGAGAAACAATCCTTTTTTTGTAGCTGCTGAATGTCACTGCATCGAAGTTTTGTACAGAGGTCCCTAAGGAAGTACTAAGTAGAGTTAGGAAGTCAAGATGATGCAGTGTGCTGTCAGCTGGCTTGTTCAGGGTGTGAGGGAGGATGGCTTTAGCAGCAGTGATGCTTTAAGTTGGGTGTGCTGTTCCTCAGAAACTGCTGAGAAAAATTCTAGGTTCCAGCTTGGAATATTTTGGTGGCTAACTTGAGTGAGATAGTTTAATATACGCAGGGGAAAAATAAGAGGTTATATATTTTGGCTTCTGCCTTTTCTTTGATTATTATTTTTTTCCATTCTCCTCTTTATATATATAGGGTGAGCTTCTTTTGGGTGTGGGGGACTGCAAGATCAAACCCCCAAATTAATATATTGCTCTACAAAGATAGTTTCAGTAAGTCATCTAGCTTTGCTCAGTATGGTAGCTTGGCTAATGCCCTAATCTATAATTTATGAGGCATATGTCCTCACAGTCTTTTGCAGACAGATGTGAGCCAATGTGCCAGCCTGATCAGAAGCCATGTGCCTATGATTAGGTTGGGGCCAAAACCAAGCTGTTAAATTTTACCCTTGTCATGGCTCACTAATGTAGATCTGTTGCCTGGCTATGTGACTTTTAGATATTTTCAAACTCAGGTGGAAAAAGCTGATGTCCTTCTGGAGAAGATGGAACCCTCTTTTGAGTAGACAGGAAGAGACTGGTATGGCTTCGTTTAATTTGATGTAGCTTAGATATGACAGGTATTTATGAAGGTGCTGAACTATTGCCTCAACTAGGATTTGCTGCCTGGGACTCTTTATAATTAGTGATGGCATAGGGTAGGCCACCCAACTGCCTCTCTCTGGGTGTGGGAGGCTTGCAACAAGTTTGAAAACTAACCTCACACTCAAACTGAGTAATGATACTGCTTTATCCCCCTTGATAGTGTTGGGGGATCACTGGTGCAGTTTAAGCTCACCAAGCTCTCTGGATCATGTTAACTAACTTTCACGTGTAGCTATATTTGCTTCATGCACAGTTAAACTCTTGATTACACATGTGTTAAAAACCCAGTCACTGGAAACAACATAAGCCTGGCTTCCCTTTTTTGATTCAGTAGACCTAAACTGCTCAGCTTGTAGAAATGTTGCTTAACAAGCCAGCGAGGGTCTGAATAAGTTGTAGTGTAGAATTGTAAGATTGTTAAGGTTGCAAAAGACCTCTAAGTTCACTGAGTCCAACCATTAAATGGTAGTAGTTACTCTGTGAAGTGATACATGGCTTTATCCATGTGAGGGCATCTAGCTGATGTGTATTTGGAATGTCCAGTTGAGAGAAAATTTCTCAGCCCTGTAGGAAGTGCTGCTTATTTTTTATGATGCCCAGAAAATGCTCTTCTGTGCTGGAGAGAAGGCTTAACAATTCAGTTGAAAGGTGATAAATTTGGATTTTGCGCAGATTTGAAAACCATTGAAATGATACTGAGAAATATTTTCTATTTCAGTGTGCAGTGTGAGTGAGAAGCATAATGTTTGTGCACAGAGATTGTCCTGAGACTTGCAGGCTATTGCATGCTGACTTGGCATGTTTGCAGAAATGTGTCACAAGGGCCTTCACCAGAGTTTCCAGATGTTTTTTGGGGATGGGATGCTGTAGAATGCACATGTTGGAAAACGAAGCCTCTCAGCCTTGAGCTGATGTAGCCAATACGTTTATTTCTGAGAGTGGAAGTAGTTCTCTTCAAGCACCTTTGCACTAACAGCATCTCTGGGAGTTGTGCAAATGCTGTGTTACAAAAGACTGCTCTAGAGTTTACCCGAAGGCTCCTGTCCAAAAGACTCAGTCCATCTCTAATGCAGAGCAGGTATGAAGAAAGTGTAGATATAAAGAAACTGGTTGCACCTCTGTCTTTCTTTACAACATTTCCCTGCCTTATCCTGCCTTTTGCTTTTTCACAAAGGCTTGTTTATGCAACGATGGGCTTTTATGATGGTCTCCTTGGTATGGCTGGTTAGACTGTAAAGGTGTTCCAAGTTCTGTGTTTTCCGTTTGCTGCGCAGGTATGACTTGTAGTTGAAGTTCAGCCTGCACTGCATTTATTCCCACATGCTCAATGTAACCTTTTCTGTGTGATTAAGGTACTCTGCTGCTCACCTACTGATGTATTGTGTGTTGCAGTGCTGTCCTTTGGTGGGATTTCCTAATGAGTCTACATCCACTGAAAGCAAACCCCAGACTTCATGTAGCTGTCACTGAGAGTATGGGTCAGTCATATTTAAAGAAAAACTAGAATTCCATTCTGTTTTCCCCCCTCTTTCTGCATTCCCACCAGTGTTCTTACAGGGGAAGGATTGTAAGTGTACTGCAAATAACTAAATCCAGGAGAATAGGTGATGTACACAGACATTCTTATATTGACTTAAAGGCTTTGAGATTTGGTGTGTCTTTCATTTCTAAGTAGATATGTAAAAGAAGAGAGAGCTACATCTTTCTGCTAACTTCTTGAGAGTTTGTATTAATTTCCATTTTTTAAGTCCTTGAATGAAGCAAGCATGACTTGCAACACTAATGAGTAGTGGTAGAATTGTCTTCAACTACTGAAAGTTTCCTCTGTCCCTTGCTGTTTGGGTTGAAGCTCCAGTATGCTTTAGGGTAGCAAATTACATGTGGTATCTCAGGGAGTAGGGGAAGGGAAATGCTGCAAGGTAAGAGCTACCCCAAGCCTAATGTCTTCATGTATAAAACATCTTCTTTTGCACCTGCATAAGAACTTACTGTCTTGGTTTGCAAGGCAGGTGTCTGCCAAGGAAGGTGGGAACCTCCCTTGAAATGGAAAATATGACCCCCTTCCCTCCGAATTATTATAACTTTGAAATTAAGGGGCTTTCAGGCAAAGATATGGGAAAAGGAATAACAGTTCTTTACAAGTATGTATATGTATAACAGGGCAAACAAACAACACCATCGGCAGCAGCACCAAACAGAACAAACCCAGTGCCAGCCTCTCTGGGCCGCAGGCCCTTTCCCCTTCGGTGCAGTGACGCTCACAGCCGGCAGGGGGTGCTGGTGGCTCCCG